>JACEGR010003358.1:0-106727 GCA_014170235.1 Listronotus bonariensis
CTGATTTAAAAATAGGAATTATAAAGCTTTTTTTTCAGACTTCTAGAAGCTCACCCTCGGCCAGTGATTTATTAAACAGCAGCATTAGAGGTTTAGCAATACAGTATTTAAGTTTACTTGACAGGTATTCTGGAATATTGTCAGGACCCGATAATAATTTTATCGGTAAATGTGAAATTTTCTCAAAAACATTACCTAAATCTATATCACAATGTCAAACTCAATAATATTGGTAAAATTGTATACAGGCACCTCAACATCATTATTACTAAATACAGTGGAGAAATAATTCGAGAATAGATCAGCTATATTCTGACCATTATCAGCCACTTTATTATTAAAAACATACAGTTACATCAGGTAACTCAAATGTTTTCCGTTGATTATTTACAAATATCCAAAAGCTCCTTGGATTTTCAGAAAGACCATTCTCAATTTCCGTCAAATAAGCAAATATGGTTCAGGCACACTTTTTTCCGCTTAATGAAATAAAAAATAACCTATATAAATATTTTTGTGGATGTAATAAATTAAGAAAATAATTTAGGTAAAAAAGTTGTTTGCTGACACTGCAATATTATTCTGCGACCACATGGATGCCGATCGTCACAATAAACATATGGACAAGTGATGTTATTGACCGTTTATAGTTAAGTTATGTGTTTTTATCTACATTGATTTAACACGTTATTCTTTTTGTGTACCATCTGTTTTTAATGAAATACAATTTACCGTAATTCCGTTATGAAATATGTATACGATGATATTTCTTCTCAACTATTTTTAATAAAGCTAACTCATACTCCCAATTTCTTGCCTTTAGTTACACCAAGAATTAAGAGAATTATCTTCGATATAGGATTAATTAAAAAGTGTTTTTTTCTGGTAATGAATACCGTTACAGAATGTCAACTTTTTTGGTATATTTCTAGTTTCCAATTTACAGTCAAAAATAGCTATTAAATATATATTATATAATTACCAACATTTTTTATTGGTAATATAAGAAAAAATATACATATGTTATATAAATTAGCGTTATACTAATTTAAATTTTGGTGATAAGAGAGAGGACAAATGGACCAAAAATTTTGGAACTTTTTTACGTCCTTTTGGGAAAACTGGTCGCATGGTCCAAAACTAATAAATACAAAATTTTGCTTTGATTGGTAATATAAAGGGCGTTAGTTAACACTAAAAATATGAAAAATTACCAAGGGCAAAGTACTTTTATTTTTTAAAATAGAACAAAATTTTATAAATAAATGTAGTTTAACTTATAAAGTAAGTACATCTTACTTTATAAGTTTATTTTAAATATGGCAATCCACATTAGGTATTTTGGTAATAAGTACCGACATTTTGTAGTAGATAAAGGTATTAAGTTTATAATCTAGGGTTATGAACTGCTTGTTAGAAGCTTCAATACGATGTGCCACACGACCCTCTTTCTCCATTTAGTTTTTCCCAAGATGGCGCCCAGCCGCCATCTCTAGTTTTTTATCTGTCAATTTTACTCTAAAATATAGTGTCCATGCATTTATTTTATATCTCACATTTTAAGTTTTTTTAAATTTATCCATTCCAAAAATAAAGGGGTGTATTTTTTTTATGTAGAGAATTAAATTTTATGTCAAAATTTAAAGTAAAGAAATTATAGTAAAAAAATATATTTTTGTAATTTTTTTACATTATGCATTAACAGTTCTTAAAATACTTGGCTTTAGGCACTAAATTTGAAAAAATTTCTGCAATATTTACTTAACAATTTTGTTCTATTTTTAAACATAAAAGTAGTTGGTTCCTGGGCATTTTTCACATTTTTAGTTATAACTCGCCTGTATGATACCAATTGGGGCAAAATTTTAAATTTATTTGTTTTCGACCATGCGACCAGTTTTCCCAAAATTTTGTTTTAAAATTCAAAAATTTTTGGTCTATTTGTCTCTTTGTAACACCTATCCTGGGACACACTGTAGGTATTTTTTAATTATTAAATTAATTATTTTTGGAAAGGGTGTGGCTGTGTGCACGTAAAATTATAGGAAAAATAGTATTTTTTTGCACGAAATACAACAGTTTTATTTCTTTTTGCTAAGTTTATTTTGTCTTAATATAAAATAGATATACCTTACTGTGGAAACAATGTTGTGTGATGTAGAATTGCTATAAAAGTTATTTCGTGTCGTTAAATAAAAATATATATAAGTTTAAAACAGAGTTGTAAATTTCCTTGGTTTTCAAAAGTTTTTTAAAACAAATAATTTAAAATATATTTCAATATAAATTGGTAAAGTAAAATTAGTTTACTTTTAATTAGGTTTTCTGCGTATTGCATAAAGCCATAATAATTTAGGTTCAAAAAGGACCTATTCATCTATTAGAACCTATTATTCTTAAATATTAAATGTCCAATTTTAGAAAATGCAAATAATTTACCATGATCTGTAATGGTAGGTTTACATCTGACATTTATTTCAATATATTTATGTCAGGCAGACAATTCTTCAAAAATTCGTCAAAAATTTATGTCTGATAGATTTTTTTATTGTTTACATTTCTGCTTGACATAAATATCATGCAATAAATGTCAGATGTAAACCTACCATAACAATTGAAAAGCACAAATTATAGTTACATTTAATATACGGTGCATTTCTTAAATGTCCCCCTCTCCTATTATTTTTTGAACGGAATAATTTAAAAATTAAAACTTTAGGATATAAAGTTAATACCTAAATACTAAATTTTAAAGTAAAATTGACAAATGAAAATTTCAAATAGGCGTCTGGGCGCCACCTTAAGAAAAAAAATTAAAGGAAAGGGGTTTGTGTGACACATTCTTTTGAAGCTCCTCAGGAGTAATTTATAACCCTAAAAATATAAACCTTTATTTATTCTATAAAATGGCGATACTTTAAAAGTTAGCCATATACCTGATTTGGATGGCCCTTCTTTCTGAAATTAATAAATTTAGATGTACTAAATGTGGGCTTTTCTTAAGGCTTTTTAAAGACCTTTTTGGTAATAAATTGTGCACTGTAATTTAAGAAAAAAATATATACTTTTTGTCCTACCCTGTATTATCACCAGTATAACTATTAAAAAGATCTTTAAAAAGTTTTGAAATATGGCAATCGACAATAGGTATTTTGGTAATTTTTAAAGTACCGACATTTTGTAGTAGATAAAGGTATTGAGTTTATAATCTAGGGTTATGTTGTTAGAAGCTTCAATACGATGTGCCACACGACCCTCTTTATCCATTTACTTTTTTCTCAAGATGGCGCCCAGCCGCCATCTCTAGTTTTTTATCTATCAATTTTACTCTAAAATATAGTGTCCATGCATTTATTTCATATCTCACATTTTAAGTTTTTAAAATTAATCCATTCCAGAAATAAAGGGGGGTATTTTTTTATTTATGTTCATCCTTTCAAAATGAAAAGAACTGTGCTGTTTATTTAGGATTTTTTTTTAATATCCGGTTTTTCTAATATTTCTACCTTTTAACTTTTGTTTGATCTTAAAGTAGTTTAACACTGTATAAGTCTATAAAAAACTCCATTACGAAATGAATTGAACTTACCGTGTTTCTTAAATTGCTTATAATTGATGTTTTATGTCCTTTTACTTTAGTTTCTATTTATTTCTTTATTCCGAACAGTACATATATCCGTATTACAGTCTAGACAGACTAGACTTGTGACAAGTTTTCTGCCCTATTTTTTATTCCTAAAATTGCATAAGTAAGCTTTATAAAAACGGATTTGACGCCTCATTTATTTTTTTTTATTGCTCCTTTTTGAAATAATGTTTATAAACTTGGAACTGCTTTCATCTGCAGGATAATTATTTTAATGTTAAGTACGGGTATCTTAGAAACCGCCAGAGCTACAGCTACAAAGATGACTAAATGGGAAGAATATAAATTGTAGTTTTTAGAGCTTCATTTAACTAACACTTTTTGTTTTTTCGGAAAAAGCAATGTTTTGTTCCGCAGCGTGGTTTATATTTAAAATAGACAAAAAAGATAAACAGGAAACTTGTAGATAATAGTGTTGATAATGGAAACGTCTAATAGGAGATTTAATGTAGTAGCCTTGTTAAAGTCAAGCACCATTATGTAGGAAAAAGTGACAACGTTAAATTTGTTTCAAAACAATATAAACGATTTAATAATTCATACATGCGCAATTTTGCACCAATTAAACTATCATTGCATCTCGTAGAGTTTTAAGATTTCATTAGTGTAAGCCGAATATTAAACATGTTAATAGGATTACAAATTATCGGGGGTAATTGAAGACCTGAAAATGAAAAGTGGATAATGACCATATTTATCAAAAATATTTTTTATTTAATTTTTGTACACAAAAACTCCGTTTTCGTTTAGTCTTAAAACCAACAAATAAACCTATTCTTTTCACGCAGAGCTGAAGAAATAAGTTATTAATTTTATAATTTTTAAATATAATTGGGATAAAAAGTGGACAAGAAAAAACTTTATCCACTTTTCATTCTCAGGTCTTCAATTACACAAGTACATCAAAATTATCGATAATTTTGCTTGAAAGCGTATTGCCTAACAACTACTAGTGTTCATTTTCATATTTTGGCGAAACGACCTGACGCCGAAGGAGGTGGACTTTTTCGCCAAAATGTAAAAAGAACGAGTGTAGTTTTTAAAAGGCAATACACTTGAAAGCTAAATTATCTGATTATTTTGATGCATTAATGTAATTTAGGGAGAAAATTACTCGAAGAATGTAAAACTATCAAATGAAGGAATAATAATTTAAAACAATTAACAATTAAAAACATGACAGTGCAATTTTCGATTTCTACTATGCAGTTATCGCTGTAATCAAGTGACAATTGTCGAGTAGACATATGGGTTAGTGTAATTCTCGCTGTAATCAAGCGATACTTGTCAAGTAGACAAATGGGGTAGTGTAATTTTCCAATAAATATGACCGGTTAATTGAATTTACTTTTTATTACCTTAGAGCTTATTTTTTTAATAAGCAGTGGTCCAAATCGATTAAACTAAGGGATTAGCTTGACTTTGTGAATCCGATAAAGATTCAATCTTAACTGTTTAGATCATGGATGTTAGGTGGATGGAGCTGTATCAAATAGGCTGATCAAAACTTTTAGAGCGTTAAGAAAGAAAAAGAAGTTTTAGAAAAAAGCAATTGCTTCTACAGTGCTTAATATGCCACCTCTTTTTATAATTTTATTTTTATAATATGCATAATTTACTTTAAGGTACTCCTTACTCCAGGCCAGAGATATAGTGGTCACTGAAAACGTTTTTTTTTAGAGGTGCACTCGATCATCGTCTAAAGAGGCTTTTATACTAATTTTTCCTACAAATTAATTATGTTAAAATATTGTCAAGAGTCAGAATATACATATGTTCAAAATTTTAAATTAATAAATTAAATAGGCTTTTCAGAAAAAAAAATATTTAAAAATGGGCTTTTAATTTTTCCAATTAAAATGTGTCTATACGTGGAATGCTATAAAATGTATCAAATATTCTATAATAAACTGCTATTATAAAATCGAAAACTTTCAAGTTACATCCACTCTCAACAAAGTAACAATAAAATGAAATGGATTCCCCGATGGGACATCAATTTTTCTATTTTATCGACTAATATAAAACGTAACAAATGGCCATTGACTCAAAATAAAAGTGTCAAAAGTTTGAAAATTATTAGCCTAAAGCTCGTATGTACTTGAGAAGATGTTTGCGATAAGCTTAGAAACGTACCAAACAATGTTTATTTCTTTCTCAATCAATGTTTACAGATCCAATAACTGCCAGTTTGTTTTTTTTATGTTTTGCTAAAAGCTTTGTTGTTAATCAAATGAAAGTGTATTACAAATACACATACAAACTATGACATCGCCCCACTATGAGCAAAATTTAAAAAAATCTGGCCAATATATTTTTATCCAAATTTTATTATTAAAAGCATTTCATAATAATGAATATAAACCGTCCTAAAATTCATATTTGTTTTAAACTATTTTTTTTTGCTCAATATTCGCTACAAATGGTTACAAACTAAATAAAATTTTATTTGAGGTAAAAACTAAATTATAAAACCTACAAAAAGAAATTGCATAAAAAATCGTAAAAAAAAGGAAAAATACATTACTATAATATGTTACGTGACAAATTAATTAATAATAATAATTAATTAATTACTAGTTTAGATAATAGGTATTACTCTAATTTACTTGAACTATTTTCGGTAGAACTTTAATCAAAATACATGGAAAATTTAGGAAGTTTAACACCCTATTTAATTGTACCAAAAAAAAAATCTTATAAACATATGTTTTTTTTTGGTTCGTTTTTCAATAACCAAAACTAACAATTGCTAATATAGTTTAAGATCATGCTTCAACTTTTATATGAAATAAAATTTTCAGTTTGTTTCACACTTAATAAGCGATACTGTATATTTAAAATTGAAAGCAACGAATTTTAGTGGGTAAAGTTTTTATATAACTTATTAACAATACAATCTAACAGCTTTCATACTAATTTATTTAAAGTAATTCTATTTTGAGGTTAAACCCTAACAGGACCCTGCTACTAGGCAGTTTTTCACTTCTTGTCGTTTTTGCACATCCACGTCGATATTGGTAAATTCCTCAACTTTCTTCTAAAGATGAGATTTTTTTCTGCTTTATAGATTCTTCTGGGCACTTTCCAGGTTATTTTAACAAATCAATAATTTTTAAAAGTATGTTTTTTTCCGTGTCCCTGAAAAATAAAATTTCATTAAAACCATAAAATAAGAGTTAGTAATATGTTTTTATTTGTAAATTGGCAAATATTGGCAAAAATAATTTATGAACTAAAATCCTCAATCCATTTTATATTTAACTAAATTAAATAGAAAATGGGAAAATGGGAAAATGCGGCAGTACAATTTTTTTATGATATTTTTTAGTAATCAATTATATTTATTCGAATGTCCGTGCTTTTTTTGATCTTTGGACAATCCATGAAGGCTTAAAGCCTAAATACTAACGTACCATGGGTGTCTTAAGCCAGGTAAGAGGGAGTTTGTTGACACGGGACTTAAATACTTGAAGATTTGGGGGGAAGGAAAGACTTCCGCGTGTAGGATATAAGATCGAGCAAAGTGGGAAGTTCCGGGTCTGTCCAGTTGAACCGTATAAGGAAGCATACGCGTGGCATCACGTGTTTCTCTGCTGGGAACCGTGAGTGGAGGAATTATACTGGACAATTTCTCAGAGCAGAAGCCATGAAAGTACCTATAAAAAGCGATGAATCCTCCACAGTCCGACGATGGGCAAGAGAGGGAAGCCTTTCTGTAAGTAATGGATCATTAATAAGACGAATAGCTCTTCTTTGAATGGATTCAATAATGCTTAGGGTTGTGGGGGACGCCATGCCCCAGATATGAGAACACTATTTCAAGGGAGGTCGGATTTGGGACACATATAAAGTGTATAAATTAGAAGGGGAAAAATACTTAATAAAATTAAAATATAATAAAAATTATACAAAATAAATATTGCTAAAAATTTATTTTTAATAAAAAGAACTTACCCCCAGACAACCACCCCATATTTAAAACCAGTAATAAAGGTCACAATAACACTACGAAATCAAATTTTGTAGAACAAATAATTTGTTTCTTTAGCTCTAGTCAGCAGACACTAAAAATTACATAGATATAAATATTTCTACCTGGCGTTTAGGCCGCTTTATTGCAATTTATTTATTCAGAGATATTAAAGTAGGATGTGTAGAGAGTAAAAAAATAAACTACACAGATAAAAATATTTTTCGCATAATGGCCAGCTTATTTAAAATTTCGCCCATAAGGCGCCCCCCATTGATGCAGCAGTTAAGTTCAGTACCTTATTGTGACCAGATCGGCAATATGTTTCCAACATATATAGGGTGTCTCTAAAAGGTTTGTACAAAAAGCTACCACAAATTCCTGGGACCAAAATACGTCTATCTGACGCAATTTACCTTAGTTCAAAAATTGTATCGTTTGCGAGATACAGGGTAAGGTGACCCTATAGTCCGAGAAAGTTTAATATTTCTGACATCTAAGAAGACGGTGACAGAAAGTCCCATATATAATAAGACTTCTTAGGTTTTTAAATGGGCATGTCCTAAAAATATTTTGATGTGTACAGAGTGCCCAAAAGGCATTAAAAAACTAACCTCATAGCAATAACTTTTTTGGGACACTCTGTATATATTAAAAGAGTTTTAGGACATTCCTATTTTAAGAATCAACAACTCTTATATATACGTGTTGCCATATCTTATAAAATAACAGAAATTGGATTTCCTCGAAGCATAGTACCACCCGAAAACGTTTATCTGCCAAGAAGTTGGAACTGTCAAATCTATCTGGCTACTGAGGAAACATCTTCTAATAGGTAGCCAAGTAACATTCAATAAAATTCAGCTTTTACAAAATGACGGGAGTTAAGTTTTAATTAATTAACCTTTGGTATCTGGTACCTGCCAAAGCCACTATAAGTTAAACTTCATAGTCTACCATCGCTTCTACTGTATAATATCACACTTTAAGGGAAAAAAGCTTTTAACAGATGGTATAAACAGGTTTTGAAAAAAAATCAAACCGACTGTAATAAAACTTACTAAAAAGTAAAAAATAAAAAAAAATCGGTTAATTTCATATTATGGTATTAAGGTATAAAATGCTTTGGTTTAGTTAATAACATTGAGTAGTTTAGCACATATATGTTATTACCCGATGACTTTTTTTTACTATTTAGTGGGTTTTGTCACAGAAAAAAATATCATAGTTATTTTGTTTGTGGTTTTGTTATTGTTTTGAAGTGGGTTTATTTTTATTTTTCTTAACTGGTTATTTTTTGCTTTTTAGCTTATTACTATTAAATTAGTAAACATATCAAAAAACACACACTACAATAAAAAGCACAAGCACGTGTAATTTGATTGGTTTGAAGCGAATAAAAAAAAGATTTATCTAACCAGCCTCTCCTTCTCATTTATGCACTTTATATGTGTCCCAAATCCGACCTCCTTGGAATATTGTTCTTATATCTGGGGCATGGCGTCCCCCACAACCCTAAGCATTCTTGATTCCATTCAAAAAAGAGCTATTAGTTTTATTAATGATCCTTTACTTACATAAAGGCATTTCTTTCTCATCGTCGAGCTGTGGGGGATTTATCGCTTTTTATAGGTACTTCCATGGCTTCTGTTCGGAGGAATTGTCCAGTATAATTCCTTCACTCACGGTTTCCTGCAGAGAAACTCGTGGAGCCACGCGTATGCATCCTTATACGGTCCAACTGGACAGACCCCAAAATTCCCACATTGTTTGTTCTTTTATCCCTAGAGTTTCTAAAACGTGGAACCTGCTGCACGCGGATGTTTTTCCTTCCCCCAAATCTTCAAGTATTTAAGTCCCGTGTCAACAAATTTTCTCTTACCTCTCTTAAGACACCCACGGTACGTTAGTATTTAGGCTTTAAGCCCTTGTGGATTGTCCAAAGATAAAAAACAAGAACTAACCATGATCCTCCAATGTCATCTAAAAAACACTATTAGTACCTCTGTTAGTTCGGTGAAGGTTGTCCATCCTGAATGCGCCTCTTTATTATTGGGCATATTTACTAACGAGAGGCAGCTTTGCCGCACGAACAACGTACGGCAGAGAGAAAAAAGTACCTTCCTCTCTCGCGATTCTGACTTAATTTTTCATGGGACCACCGCACAAGTACACTTTATTAATTTAAAAAGATTTTTAAATCGGTCCACACCGAAGTAATCGCGTATAACATACACAACTAAAAAGAAACATACAGGCGAATTGAAAACCTCCTCGTTTTTGAAGTCGGTGAAAAATAGTGCCAATTGTAAGTAAAGTTTTCTTTTAAGGCTCTTTAAAAATAGTGGAAAGACCGAAACACGTGTCGGAGCAATCTGAATAAATTTTCTGAAACAAAACAGCACGTGTATTTAAATGAAACCACACCTGAATTATTTCTTCTTAAAAGTATTCTTAAACAATGTATTTTTATATACAAAAAGGAATATAAAACTTTTTATCATAAAAAAACTACAGTTTTATAGTTTAATTAAACAAAGTTCAGAGGAAAATTCTCCATTGACAAATATGAAAAAAACTTTTTATGAATATAATGTCCTATCCGTGCCAATTTTAATTTTGTAAACCAATACAGATATTTTTGACATACTTAAAAACATTTGTAAAATATTAAAATATACAATATACAATGATTTATCTATAAGGTGACTAATGATATATTTTATTTTTCAGGTAGGTACATTTATGCAATCCTAAGGACACTTTATTCCCATAAGTGATGGCAGGTAAGTTTATTTGCGCCTAAAGATTATCCGCAATTAACAAGTAAGCGGTGTTCTCTGGTTAATTTTGGTTAGTTACAGCTAGTATTTTCAAGTACCTACCTAACGATATGAATCTGGCAACACCGCGGGCCCAGTAGTTGCAGCCATACTCCAGAAGCTAGTAATAAGTTTTTTCCATTATACAAGGTGATTCAAATCAAATCCTTAAAGATTTCGGTTATGCTTAGATAAATATATTTAAATTTAAAATAAATAAAATAGTATTCAATAAAAAGGTTTACCACAAAAAAATATACAGTGTGGTTCATTAAGTATGCAACAAATTAAAAACTTTTTATTTGCAAAACTTTTTGTAAGGAAAAAATTAAGATAAAATTATTTCTATGTTGGATGTACAGGGAATCCTGAAATAGACTTGTTTTCAAATTATATTACAGTGCGTTTAATTTTTTTTTAAGACGGTATTTTATAAATATCTTAAATACAAAGCCAGATACGAAAAAATATACGACCCCAAGAAGTTTTATTTTTAGTTGCTTCATAAAAAAAATAAAAAACTACATGAAATGCCATTGGCGTATATTTTTCTCTCAATAATATTGGCTGTGATGCCCACTAAGACGCCACTGGACCCAATAAAACTAACCTAGTAGAGCTTTACAAGCGCTTAATTACATCAAACAAACATACCAAATTTTAACAAAATCGGTTTAAGGGTATTTAAATTATTTATAAAATACTGATTTTTTTAAAAACTTTAACGCCCTGTATCTCAGAAACGAAGCAACTCAAGACATATGTTTATAGGAACTGTTCTTCATAAAATGACGTAAGAGTTTCGTAGTTTAAAGTTTCGTACCGTAGTTAAGAAATACCCTGTATATTAATTTTAAATTAAGTCTTTTTAAGCCACCCTGTACATCCAACATACAGGTGTTTTTGTGAAAAAGGACAACGATCAACGATACACATTGATTATACCTATATTCTGATATTTGTTCTTTGCTTATTTATACATTCTTCTACAACTTGAAATAACTTTTAAATCACCCTATTTAGCCTATCCTTCGTTATGCATCCTTAATTAAATTAGTATATTAAATGTAAACAGTAAACATAACATTTTCTCATATCCTACCTACTAGATAGAATTTTTCACAGTAAATGCTATTCAAGCTCCAATTTCCTTTAGGTTTGACCTTTAATAATGACTTTAATTGTCCCTGGGGACACATTGGATAAAAACAAGGGATTTGTTCCAATTAAGATATAATTAAATAAAGCATAATCGGATCCAAGGGATATTATTAAATTTGTCATTTAAATAAAACAGTAGTTTATCTAATACAAGCGCAAAGTAGCACTTTTGCTGAGTCCAGGTTGATTTAACACAAAGAGTAATTTGATCAATCAATCAAGTGTACACAAGGCACCTACCGCAAAATGAAAGGTACCATACGTTAACTACAAATCTGTGGAAGAAAGTAACCGCTTTACGTACGCAAAAGCCCTAAATGTCCATCGTATAACATACAAAATCACGATGGAGTGTCTGAACAATCTCAAAAAGCTCACCGCCAGAACCAACAGGCTAGAACTTCTGTGGGTTCCTGGACACTCGGTAATAGAAGGCAATGAAAAAGCGGATGAACTAGCAAGAGCTGGATCATCTAGAAGGTTCAACGGTCCAGAGCCAGTATTTGGACTGTGTAAAAGGTGATAAAAACATAAGCAGATGGTCTTAACAACAACATCGGGCTCGTTGGCATACATCACCTGGCCAAAGACATGCGAAGAAGACACTATAGCTACAACTGAAGTCCTTCAGCTGGGGCGCACTCAGTTAGGACAAGTAGTAGGACTTTTGACAGGACAGTGTCATCTAAATAACACTTGCAAAAAATGGACATTTACGACGGACCCATAACAGAGGAGGAAACAGCCTCACACATAATATACATCTGCATTGCACTGACAAGCAAAAGACACGATCTTAATATTTGAGAACATACATAGCGGGAACACTCTCCTTGTGAACATCTTGGCAGGAAACTACTAAACCACAATAAGCTGCCTGCAGTGAAAACGTGGTCGAATGACCAATCTCGCTTTAATCCAACCAACTAACGTACGCATTTAATTTACATTATATTTCACAATATAAATGACTCTGCTAGGCATTGATTGCTGGGTGGAAATACAAGACTTGTGGTTAATTGTATCACATTCATAATGGCCAAACCTTCTTAGCTAAAGTGTCGAGAAATGATGGCATTGTATGTATTGGTATTGGAACACCATTAAAGAAAATTTAAAAAATTGATATACAATCTGCGGGCCTATTCTCTAGTCTCATTTCACAGTATCGAATACGTGATTATATGGATGTCGAATAAAAGAGCAGATATTTGAAATTGACAAATCGTCGGCCAGACCTTTCTTTATTCCTTTTTTAGATATTCGCAAAAATATGCATCCCTTAATAATTCTTATTAGACTAAAAGTAAATAAATAAATAACAACCGACGAAGGATTCTTTAAAAATCATTGATTTCAAAAATAAACAGCATCATTACCAAAAAAAAAAATAGAAAATCATGGACAGATTTGTTTTAATTTTAATGAATTTGATAGAAATATTACTATTATGGTAATAATGCAAACATGTGAATAATGGCATACCTAGCCGCTGTTTTTTTTTGGGGGAGGGGTTACCAACTATACAGGGTGCTCCGAAAAAATGTAACGATACACATCTTTAGGTTTTTTTAAAGGAACACCTTTTATACAGGGTGGTCAGTAACTCAACGGACAAACTTTAAGGGGTGACTCTTCAATGAAAAATTAGAAAAAACTTTATATGAACATAAATATGTTCTAAACGTCTTGGTTTTTGAACTACGAGGTGTTATTTAATTTTAAAAAATTATCATTTTTTTTGTTATAGCTTTTATATCATTAAGATATTTAAAAAAAATTGGTATACTTCTGCTACGCATCAAAAGACATAAAAATAATTTATTACCAGTGTCGTCCATAAGGGGTTTAGGGTAAATATTTTTTAGGAAAAAATGGTAGGTACCCTACTGCATTTTTTCATTTTTTTAAATCTCTGCTTAGTTTAGAGCACATTTAATTTATTTATTTTTTTGTGTGATGGACGGTTTTTGCATAAAAAAATAAAAACCATTTTTTGGCATGGTCATTTTGTATTGCTAGTACCAAATTCTACAGTAAATAATTAATAGTTTAAAAAAACTAAAAAACACGCTTTTATATGCAACCGAACTAAAAATTAGAAAATAATTTTTCATTAAAAAAATATTGTCATTTCATAGTAAAAAGCGTAGGGTGCATTTTACTATTTTTTCATAACTTTTCCATCATAGATATTTGCAAATATAATAATTATAACATTTAATATATTTATCACCCCACGCTTTTTACTATGAAATGACAATATTTTTTTTAATGAAAAATTATTTTCTAATTTTAGTTCGGTTGCATATAAAAGCGTGTTTTTTAGTTTTTAAACTATTAATTATAATATATTTATGTTCATATAAAGTTTTTTCTAATTTTTCATTGAAGAGTCACCCCTTAAAGTTTGTCCGTTGAGTTACTGACCACCCTGTATAAAAGGTGTTCCTTTAAAAAAAACCTAAAGATGTGTATCGTTACATTTTTTCGGAGCACCCTGTATAGTTGGTAACCCCTCCCCCAAAAAAAACAGCGGCTAGGTATGCCATTATTCACATGTTTGCATTATTACCATAATAGTAATATTTCTATCAAATTCATTAAAATTAAAACAAATCTGTCCATGATTTTCTATTTTTTTTTTTGGTAATGATGCTGTTTATTTTTGAAATCAATGATTTTTAAAGAATCCTTCGTCGGTTGTTATTTATTTTTTAGTTTTTTAAACTATTAATTATTTTTCATTTTTTAGTTTCTGCTACTCTTGACAAAATGGCGAAACATTTTTTTAATGAACAAGAGTGGCAAATTTTAAAATGTTTCCAACAGATTGCAACTCACTAAAAAATTTCTTCTTCATTAAGTAGCAAAGTTTGAAATTTTGCCAACAGATGGCAATCCAGGCAATGTTTGGACCGTTGCCAATATATTGCAACCCACTAAAAATTTCTTCTTCATTTAATAGCAAAGTTTGAAATGTTGCCAACAGATGGCAACCTAGGTGTTGTTTTTATAATATAATGGAATTTTTTTTCCTGGCGATCCAAAAAAGATAACGGGATACTGTTTGCAGATTATTGCATTGTCATGTTTCCTTAATACGTGTGCAAAGTTTCAAAGAAATCGAATAGCTGGAAGTTGGTTAAAATTAGGCTCAAAGATTCCGTTACATAGCCAGATAGTTACAACCCAAGTTAATAAAAGCGTGTTAACGGCATTTATTAACTGTTATTGTTCATAAAAATTGAACACCAATGGTGCAACTAACTTAATTGTGTAAAAGAACTTATTAATTTTTATTGTTCATAAAAATTGAACACCAATGGTGCAACTAACCAAATTAGTGTAAAAACTAAAAAATTTCTTCTTCATTTAATAGCAAAGTTTGAAATTTTTCCAACAGATGGCATCCTAGGTGTTGTTTTTATAATATAATGGAATTTTTTTCCTGGCGATCCAAAAAAGATAACGGGATACTGTTTGCAGATTATTGCATTGTCATGGGTCCTTAATACGTGTGCAAAGTTTCAAAGAAATCGAATAGCTGGAAGTTGGTTAAAATTAGGCTCAAAGATTCCGTTACATAGGCAGCCAGATGGATAGATTGATAGATAGTTACAACCCAAGTTAATAAAAGCGTGTTAAAAATAACCTTTGTTTTTATTCTTAAATTAGATGGGGATTTGATCATGCCAAGAAATGGTTTTTATTTATTTACGCGAAACCGTACATCAAACAAAAAAAGTCAAGAAATCAAATTTGTCTAAGCTAAACGGGGATTAAAAAAATATATTTTTTTTGGAAAAATATGTGAGTGGCGTACAATTTTTTTCTTAAAAAATATTTACCCTAAACCCCTTATGACGACACTGGTAAGAATTTTTTTTTATGTCAAAAAATGTCTTTTAATACATAGAAGATGTCTTTTAAATTTTTTGAAAGATTTTACTTGGTATAAAAGTTATAATTAAAAAACCGATACACTTTTATAATTTTTAACACCCCGTAGTTCTAAAACTAAGACGCTTATGACATATGTTTATACAAATATTTTTTTCTATTTTTCATTGTTAAATCACCTCCTAAAGTCTGTCGGTTTAGTTACTGGACACCCTATATAACTGTATGTGTTTTGCATTTTTCGGAAAATTCTAAATGTAATTTATGTATAATAGTCCAAATCAATCTCAAGTATTTGGAATAGGAAGAAATATTTCCAATTAAAATTAACCAAAACGTAAAACTGTAAACACTACATCCTAAAATATCCTAATACAAACCCCATTTTTATTTTTAAAAAGTCCTAAGTCTAAATGGAATTCTGCAGTATCTAATTTAAACCTATCAAAATAGCGAAATATAAATTACGAAAAGCGTATACATATATTCAGTATACGGACTTCCATTTATATTTACAGGAAATAAATCTCCAGCAAACTTAAAAACTTGATGGTTTTACGACATACACCAACACGTGCCACGGGTGAATAATGGTCGTTACTCTTGACGAAAATTGATGAAACTATTTGGTTTTACATGCATGTCATTTGTGTGTGTAGTTTTTTTTAAATTTATATTCATTAAATGATAATATTTAAAATATGAAAGTTGAATAATTAGTTTTAAATCGTTTTTTGATCATTGTAAGTGCAATTTTGCATTTTTTTATGCGATGGATTTGTTATGAAATGGTATAAGTTTTAATTTTTCTGGATTTCTTTTGGGATGAAGTGTGATATAAAGACAAATCTTAGGCTACCAACATGACAGCAACGTTGACTTTAGTGTGTGGCCCCCTAAAAAATAATGTCTGCTAAATATGGATCAAATATGTGCTAAAAGTTTATTTTTCTTGTTTTTTTTAAATACCTCTAAAATTAAAATGACCATTTTTGTAATGTTTTTTACGTTGTTGTTTTAATACTTTTACTATTTAAGTTATAAAAAATAATCATTTTATTACACATGCTGGACCTTTCCGATTATTTAAGATTACAAAATGTATCAGGTACATTAAATATTTAGCATGCTGATAATAAATTCTAATGGGCGCAAAATCCGCAAATACGAAGTTTTTAAAATATCAAGCCTTAAAGTAGACCTATTTTGACACTAATGTTCATTTCTGCTGAAGTACATGCCTAATTAAACAACCATTTAAACAAAGACTGTCTCTGAATTTGTCCCCAAAATGGGGAACCGTATATTCACCTATATTCTTTTTAGAATTTTTTGATGCAGGTTAAGACTTAAATCGATTTTATGATTATATCCATACCCATACTTTAGCCTTAAATAGGCTACGAAATAAAAAAAAGAGCCCACTTTAAGTCCTGAAGACTTGTGATTACTGTGCTGAAAAGTATCTTTTGCACAACTTTAGAAAACTTGACCTTTTTTTTTCTTAATCATATTCTATAAAATTACAAAATTAAAATATTTCAAAGCCGCGTACAGATGTGTGTAATTTAATCTGCAATGCAACATGCCACGCCACATAATTTGCTGGTTTAAACCGGGTACAGACGGGTGTAATGGAACCTGCAATGCAACCTGCAATGCAACATATTTCGCTGTTTTAGACGGTTGGGCGTAATGCGCGCTCGATCGTTCATCGTGATCCAACCAGGTGTCGGTTTTTGCGCGAACATAAAGGGGTTTGATGTTAGTTCGCAGTGGACGTTTTGAATGTTGTTGCAAGAAACTACGAAAACAAAGCTTAAATAGCTGAGTTTACTACCAGCGACCAGTGCCGGATTAAGACTTCCTGATGCCCTAAGCACACGACCCCTGTGACCAATGAAAAAAATTATTTCATTTCTAATCTTTAGTGCTCTCTTTGTGGTGCCCCTCGGAACGTGATACCCTAAGCAATTGCTTAATTTGCTTAGGGGGTTAATCCGGAACTACCAGCGACGATATCTTTTGGCTGGCCAGCTTTTTCTACCAAGCAATATGTTAAAATAAAATAAAAAACTGCACTACCACCTGGTTGGTCTGCATGTTGGTTTTAAATGAAGATAATCTTATTTGCAGAAAAGGTTGCAGGTACGACATTAAGACCCTTAGTTGCATTGCATGTTACGTTGCATGTTGCGTTGCACGTTGCAATATACACGTCTAAACGTTGCTCTAGACGGCTGCATATATTGTCGCTGAAAAGTTCGTCGAAACAGGGGCGCTCATTGCCATGCCCCTTCCCCCTTTAATGCCACATCCTTTGTATTTCATACATGTCTATTTGCAAATATGGGCATTTTGGGCATTTAATGATGATATGCCCCCAAGGCTGGTCCGAGGGGTAAGAGTGATGATGAAATTGAAAAAATGAAAAAGGTGAAGGCCATCTTTTTTCTTTTCTTTTTTTTCAAATACTTGGGAAGGAGGTTTTTGTAATTTTGTTTTTTGCCACCTCACACACTATTCCTCGCCCCATGGCCCCTGCGTCGAAATCCAGACATGTGTAGATTTTTCACGCGAACACAGAGGCAGATATTTTTATTTGCATGCAGGGTTTTAAAAATGACACTAAGATCTTTTGTTGCATTACATGTTACGTAATATGTTGCGTTCCACGTTGCATTACACACGTACGCGGCTGGATATGGTTTTACTTTCCTCGAAATCCAAAAAGGTTTAGATTTTTTACGCGAACACAGAGGCAGATATTTTTATTTGCATGCAGGGTTTTAAAAATGACACTAAAATCTTTTGTTGCATTACATGTTACGTAACATGTTGAGTTCCACGTTGCATTACACACGTACGTGGCTGGATATGGTTTTACTTTCGTCGAAATCCAAAAAGGTTTAGATTTTTTACGCGAACACAGAGGCAGATATTTTTATTTGCATGCAGGGTTTTAAAAATGACACTAAAATCTTTTGTTGCATTACATGTTACGTAACATGTTGAGTTCCACGTTGCATTACACACGTACGCGGCTTGATATGGTTTTACTTTCGTCGGAATCCAAAAAGGTTTAGATTTTTACGCGAACACAGAGGCAGATATTGTTATTTGCATGCAGTGTTTTAAAAATGACACTAAAATCTTTTGTTGCATTACATGTTACGTAACATGTTGCGTTCCACATTGCATTACACACGTACGCGGCTGGATATGGTTTTACTTTCGTCGAAATCCAAAAAGGTTTAGATTTTTTACGCGAACACAGAGGCAGATATTTTTATTTGCATGCAGGATTTTAAAATGACACTAAAAATCTTTTGTTGCATTACATGTTACGTAACATGTTGAGTTCCACGTTGCATTACACACGTACGCGGCTTGATATGGTTTTACTTTCGTCGGAATCCAAAAAGGTTTAGATTTTTACGCGAACACAGAGGCAGATATTGTTATTTGCATGCAGTGTTTTAAAAATGACACTAAAATCTTTTGTTGCATTACATGTTACGTAACATGTTGCGTTCCACATTGCATTACACACGTACGCGGCTGGATATGGTTTTACTTTCGTCGAAATCCAAAAGGTTTAGATTTTTTACGCGAACACAGAGGCAGATATTTTTATTTGCATGCAGGGTTTTAAAAATGACACTAAAATCTTTTCTTGCATTACATGTTACGTAACATGTTGCGTTCCACGTTGCATTACACACGTACGTACGCGGCTTGATATGGTTTTACTTTCGTCGGAATCCAAAAAGGTTTAGATTTTTACGCAAACACAGAGGCAGATATTTTTATTTGCATGCAGTGTTTTAAAAATGACACTAAAATCGTTTGTTGCATTACATGTTACGTAATATGTGGCGTTCCACGTTGCATTACACACGTACGCGGCTGGATATGGTTTTACCTTCGTCGAAATCCAAAAGGTTTGGATTTTTTACGCAAACACAGAGGCAGATATTTTTATTTGCATGCAGGGTTTTAAAAATGACACTAAAATCTTTTCTTGCATTACATGTTACGTAACATGTTGCGTTCCACGTTGCATTACACACGTACGCGGCTTGATATGGTTTTACTTTCGTCGGAATCCAAAAAGGTTTAGATTTTTCACGCGAAAACAGAGGCAGATATTTTTATTTGCATGCAGGGTTTTAAAAATGACACTAAAATCTTTTCGTTGCATTACATGTTACGTAACATGTTGCGTTCCATGTTGCATTACACGTACGTACGCGGCTGGATATGGTTTTACTTTCGTCGAAATCCAAAAGGTTTAGATTTTTCCACGCGAACACAGAGGCAGATATTTTTATTTGCATGCAGGGTTTAAAAATGACACTAAAATCTTTTGTTGCATTACATGTTACGTAACATGTTGCGTTCCATGTTGCATTACACACGTACGCGGCTGGATATGGTTTTACTTTCGTCGGAATCCAAAAGGTTTAGATTTTTCACGCGAACACAGAGGCAGATATTTTTATTTGCATGCAGGGTTTAAAAATGACACTAAAATCTTTTGTTGCATTACATGTTATGTAACATGTTGCGATCCACGTTGCATTACACACGTACGCGGCTGGATATGGTTTTACTTTCGTCGAAATCCAAAAAGGTTTAGATTTTTACGCGAACACAGAGGCAGATATTTTTATTTGCATGCAGGGTTTTATAATGACACTAACATCTTTTGTTGCATTACATGTTACGTAACATGTTGCGTTCCACGTTGCATTACACACGTACGTGGCTTAATATGGTTTTACTTTTTTTAAATGTTTTATTTATGCCTATCAAGCAATGTAGACAACTTAGGATTTACCTTAAACCTAGTATTTATGTTTATGTTAGTATTTTTAAATGTTTTTTATTATCTAAAATAACACAAAAATAATGTAAGAAAACTGAAAAAGAAAAAGAGAGTAAGATAGGCATTTATTTTCTTAAAATCAACTTAGTGGTGTTACATATGTAATTATGTCATTTATAAAAAAATGTTATAAATTAGAGTGAACAATTTCTTTATAGTTAATTTTACGAAAAAAGGTATTCTTTATAAAAAAGTTCTGGATGGTCCAGAACCTAAAAAAACCACCATGAGGTATCAAGTTGTATGAGTCATCTACGAGATCCTTTTTAAATGTGAGTTTTATTCCAGAGTAGAGTACTTGTATTGTTGATAATATTAAAAATTTTAATAAAAGTAAGATAATGTCGACTAAAAGTCATTTTAAAATATTGTGTACATGTTCAGGTAAATAATTTAATTTATTTAATATATTTTAACTCTTTTTAATACAAACATCTTATTTAAACAAAGTACATTTTTAATTGTAAAAATTGGGTAAGGATAAAACACTATTATTTTAATAAAAGTAAACATTTTTACAACCGTTGTATTGTCCATTTATTTCTGTCATTTGCATCTATATTTTAGTAGCTTTAACATCTAACTAAGCCATGGGCACTTTTGGAGTTGTTAGTGTAACCTCTCACCAAGTTCTATTATTAATTTTCCAGAGTTTATTAGCAACCGGTTCATTGTCTAACTTTTGGCAAAGTAATTTACCCGTGCTGGATATTTGTCATAATATGCAACTGGCTACACAAAACAGCTTTTGTTTGTTAAATGCGTTTAGCTTGTTTTACTAAAATTTGTAAGAAAATTAATTTAAATTATTTTAAGAATTTGAGCGTTATTCGTAACTTTTTTAAGGTATTTTTTGTTTTTTTTTAAACACAGCTCACAAAAAATTACTAAAGACAATTCTAAAAACAATGGCGCAGTACCAGAATATACACTCTAAAAAGTCTGATAAAAAAAGCTGTAAAATTGGGCATGGTAATTTTATAATCATACGTGTAATCTTTATACTGTATGGGCAATATTTAAATGTATTTCGGGCCAGTAAAGCAACAACAAAGGAAGTACGATTAGTCATCCGATCCGTAAAGTTTTCATGCCCACTTTCGCGTTAGACCGTTTTCTTTTCACGCATTGCTTATGGCTATTAAAATTGCTTGAATAAATGAAAATAATGCACAAGAAAAATTTTTATAACAAAAAATTACGTAAAAATTATCAAAAATCGTTGCAGTAGGTAAACTAACCAAATTTTGCTTATAATTGACCCAAGCATTTTTTCAATATACTATATATATTAAAGGGAAAAAAGGCATCATATATACTTAACTACACTAGAAAAAAGGTATAACAAGAAATTTAAAACATAAACGTAAAGGTAAGAAAAAATCGTTGAAAATAGAAAAAATTAAAAAGCATATCTTCTAATAAGTTTTAAAACCTTTTAGAATAGACCATTTTAAAAGTAATTATTTTCTCTTTTCTTTTAACTGAATATACCTATACGCCTACGCCTATACCTAAAACTGCGTAGAAAAAAGTTATAGAACAATGTTAACAATAAATTTAGTAGACGATTCTTAAAATAATTTTAAAACAAAAAGTTTATGTAAACCTGGTTCGGCAAATTCTTCGTTTAAAATACAGGATATTATTTTTTTACCCTGTATTTTAAGAAGCAAGAATTTGCGGACACATACTGATTTTGAATTAAAACAAAGTGTTCTGTATAATATATAAAGTAATTTATTTGTACACTTAAAAAAATCTTAAAACATGGCATAGGGCGGTAATGGCAAAAAGTGACATATAATTTTAAAATAGTTTATTTAAATCAATAAACAACTCGTCCAAAACCATGTAAAATAATAGATTCACACAAAATAAAAATGTTTACACTAATCTCAGCAGATAAACCTTAAGTTTCCTTAATAGCCCAATTAACTTAGACTTACACCTCGGAATCTCACGGAATAAGCTGAATATCTGTAAACACCTTTATTTTGGTACAATAAATATGCTTCTTAAAATCCCCTATGATATCGCAATTAAAATAAAAAAAACTTATTTTTTTGACATTTGACCTGTCATATTTCGAGTTCCTTACACGATATCATAGGGGATTTTTAGGCGAGTATTTTTTGTACCAAAATAAAAATATTTACAGATATTCAGCTTATTTCCTGAGATTCCGAGATTGACCCTTTAATTTGACTATGGGCATAACTAGGCCGCACACAAAAAAAAAATATGTCTTAACTTAAAACAATTTGCTTTGACTCAAGACACGTGTGAGTGGTATATATTAAAAAGACTATATTTGTCTTATTAGTAAATAATATTCTTAAAAACATTATTTTAGTGCAAGCATAAAGGTAGATTTAGTTAAGTAAACATATTTTTTTTAAAGTTAGGAATATTAATGCTTTCTTAGTAGATATTCTTTTGTCGACGCGATTATCTAGCGAAGAAAAACACTAATTTTATTAAAGAAAATATATTCTTGTCGAGCGATCAATTTAAAACATATGTTTTCTTTAGTCAAGAATATATTACTGGCGTTAGGGTTGTCTTGGTTAAAAATATTATAAATAAATAATTTCTATAAATAAAACAACAAAGTTTTTATTTAAAACAAAAGATTGTTATAATTTTTTTTTGCCTAATTATTATTGTTAGAATACAAAACAAAGCTTTTAAAAGTATAATATTTTTATAATGTTATGTTAGACCTTCTGGGCGTTTCTTAGAGCCAACCTTGCTCTGGCGTCTAGAATCCTATTAATGGTAATATTCCTGGTACAGCTCTAATGTTAATAAAAACAAGAGTTTGGTGCTATGCATCCGGCATTTCCAGTATATTCTTCAGTACTTTCTTCGTGAGGATTTCACGGAAGCTCTCGAAAGTCCCGGTACGAAAGTAGCTTTACTGTGGATATTTTCAGCACGGTGATCCAACCACCCCATAAAACTACAATATTTCCACGGATGAACTTGACTATACCTGTATAGAAAATAATATTTTTAATATTTTGAAAAAAGTTATTCTTCATAAAAATGATTGATTTATCCGAAATGCTAAAAGCTATAACAAACAATTTCGTAGGATTTACATGGCGGTTCATAATGGCAAAATCAAGACTTTAAAATAAAAATTTTAAGCCTACCTAATTAAATAGCAAAAAGTAATTGAAAGTGTATAATAATATTGTTTTCTATTATCTATGATTTTTAGAAAAATTAAGGTTAACTAACTAAAAATATTTTCAAAAAATATGTTTTAAAGTTTAATTAAAAATGTTTTTTTAATAAAAACTTTTAAAAAGGCATCAGACATACTATTTGAAGCAAAATCCGGTATAGTATAAGGCGCCTGAAGGGCGACGCGTATTTTTCCATTTCTACAAGCAGGTTTGAACTAATCTAACTTCGTTGGATTTTTGGAGCCTACACTTAGACTACAGTGGCGACGTTTTCCTCAAAATCCTTCTTGGCGTGCAGCCATCTTATTTTTAACACGCTTTTATTAACTTGGGTTGTAACTATCTATCCATCTATCTATCCATCTATCTATCCATCTATCTATCCATCTATCTATCCATCTATCTATCCATCTATCTATCCATCTATCTATCCATCTATCTATGAATGTAACGGAATCTTTGAGCCTAATTTTAACCAACTTCCAGCTATTCGATTTCTTTGAAACTTTGCACACGTATTAAGGACCCATGACAATGCAATAATCTGCAAACAGTATCCCGTTATCCTGCTTTGGATCGCCAGGAAAAAAAATTCCATTATATTATTATTATAACCACTGCTTGATACCACCAAGTGTCATCTGTCACCTGTACGTCCCAGTGGTACCAACCACCGGCTATTTCAAGAGTTCGATCTGAATCGATTTTACTCAAATTTTATATTAGGTTATTTTCAGAAAGTCCATCTGAAAAACTTTGCTACTCTTGACAAAATGGCGAAAAAATTTTTTAGTGAATAAACTGGAGCATTTATTTTTAAAAAATTAATTGATATAACGAACTAAAAAATGAAAAATAATTAATAGTTTAAAAAACTAAAAAACACGCTTTTATATGCAACCGAACTAAAAATTAGAAAATAATTTTTCATTAAAAAAATATTGTAACTTCATAGTAAAAAGCGTGGGGTGCATTTTACTATTTTTTCATAACTTTTCCATCATAGATATTGGCAAATATAATAATTATAACATTTAATATATTAAGCACCCCACGCTTTTTACTATGAAGTTACAATATTTTTTTAATGAAAAATTATTTTCTAATTTTTAGTTCGGTTGCATATAAAAGCGTGTTTTTTAGTTTTTTAAACTATTAATTATTTAACTATCTAGTCAGCCTTTCTTAATCTTCTTGGGACAATTTTTTTAAGTTCTGGTCTTGCAGTGTGGAAGAAGGCGTTTCTGGTTTTATGGTTCGCCCATGCGTACCTCTCTGGGCAACGTTTTTTGCAAAAATGAATAAGGAAAACATCTTTAACACCTAATTTAATTACCAAGAATATAATATAATTGGTTTAAATACAACACGTATATTTCCCTTAAGTTAAAGAAATAAATATAAATTGTTCTGACTGTAAAATAAATATATTTTTAGTCTCCTTTTAAAAAGTAATTGTTTTTAACAGAAATATTATAAACTCAACAAGAATTTTATTCCAAAGTGAAATTATGTTTTAAGTAGAGTATAAAAATATTACTTTGTCTTGGCTAAAGAAATTTAAGACAAATTGTGTCTTATTTCAAGAATATATACTTGTTTAAGGAATATATGGTAGGTATAATATTATTTTATATGAAAATAATGTAACTTTTTTGGGCAAGAATTTGTTTTA
Organism: Listronotus bonariensis; assembly: GCA_014170235.1. Classification (NCBI taxonomy): domain Eukaryota; kingdom Metazoa; phylum Arthropoda; class Insecta; order Coleoptera; family Curculionidae; genus Listronotus; species Listronotus bonariensis. The sequence continues at coordinate 25,269 of JACEGR010003358.1, forward strand.
AGTTAAAAATAAATTTAAAAAAAAATCCATATTCGATTTGCAAGAATTTTATTTTTGTGTGCGGTAATACGCCATTTTACCTTATTTTGTTAATAAAAAAAGTAAAAAGGAATATGTAAATTATTTACAAGTCAAGATTTTTTTCTTTACATTAAAATTATAATTCTTATTTTATTATTTCATTCAGTATTTTATGTTAAATGATCTCTGACTTACAACTGCATCATTAAACCGCACCTAAGTATGTCTTGTATGGAGGTTCTTTGGTTTATTTTATACTATTTATACCGCAAGTCTTTGCTGATATCTTACAGTAAAACGAATTTCGGTGTAAGCACTATAACGGCATTTATGTTATAGAGTAATGAGTACCTAATATATCTGAGAAATTGTTTATTTAAATTCCTAACTAACCAATATATTAAATACATCTATTGCTCTTTAAATTATAACGAAAGGATATAACCAAACCCTGTATACAAAAACAAAATTTTCTCCCTAAGCATTTTTTTACAATAACCGCTAGATATATTTCATTTAACTAGCGCTTTTTGTTTTTAAAATAAAAATAAAACGTTATTTTTCGCCATTTTTATAGCGCGATATCTCCCTAATGGCTGACTTTTGACCCTATGCTTAAAGCAAATTACCCTTTATTTTGAAAAAGAAATCACCTTAAATGTTCGCATTTGTTTAGAAACACCCTGTATAACCGTGGATAGTTTGTTGACGCAGAGCATACGCAGCATTACTTTAATTTATTTTATGTAGCTAATACAAATTGTCTTTAATATATGCAAAAAATTATATATTAAGCAATTAAGCACTTGGGATGTGTTTACCCATTTCGTATGTATTATATTCTTTACGTCTGTCTGAACTTTGACCTATGCTTAAATCAAACTATCCTTTATTTTGAAAAGAAATCACCTTAAATGTTTGCATTTGTTTAGAAACACCCTGTATAACCGTGGATTGTTTGTATACAGACGCAGAGCATACGCAGCATTACTTTAATTTATATTATTTAGCTAATACAATTTGTCTTTAATATCTGCAAAAAATTATATTAAGCAATTAAGCACTTGATATGTGTTTACCCATTTAGTATGTATTATATTCTTTACGTCTGTCTGAATGTGGTAGCCGATGATTCAGTAGTAATATTTAAAGAATTTTTGGACTATATTTTTAATTATTTACACAACGTTTCGGGCAGTCATATCTCCGTTTTCAAGTGTAAACTATATATATTCTGGTCGTCTTTCTCTCTCCGTCTCGAGTTCGTGCTCAACTAGACTATATAAACTTAGTGGCGGTAGGAATCTCTTTAGTTTACACTTGAAAACGGACAGAGAAGACTGCTCAAAACGTGGTGTAAATAATTAAAAATAAAGATAATGGAAGTTGCGTGATCCTAAATACGTTCAACCAATAATTTAAACATACTCAATCCTAATTTCTATTGGATTATAATTTTTTTGCTTTTTTAGGTCCTAGGTAAAATTACGAGAGATCTCGAAAAAAATTCTCGAGGCTTTAAAAAGGGAAAATTTGTGTCTCGTCCCGACTAGACGAGACAAAACAAAAGAATAAACAAATAAAATGTTGCAATTTTCATAATATAATCTTTATTTATTAATTATAATTAGTTAGTTTAATAAAAGATACAACACACCAATTACGCCAGTATTAAAATAGTTTAAATATTTTATTAATAGTTACATGTTAAACGAAAAAGTTATAAATTTGTTAAATTTTATTTATGTACAAGTAAAGTAATAAATGCAAACAGGTTTTCCTCCCAAAAAGTTTGAACCCAAAATATTTTAAGCTTATTTTTTAAATATTGGGTTGAAATATCTAATTTTTCAATGTTAATCGTCAATAATGCCTTGCGTGAGAATTCCAATCAAACAAGTATTAATTTCTTTTATAAATATTAGCAAATGTTTTGTTGAAGGTGAAAGTCTGTTATTTGCAATATGTGTAGCGATAACTTAATATACCTTTTATTCATATGTCAAAATATAATGGGCTATTGTATTTATTGGGATTTAAAAATATATGTTTTGGAACATTTGCAAATATTGCAAAATGTTTAAATGATCTGATAGATCATATATTTTTGATATTTATCACTAAATATTGTTTTTTTTACAAATAAAACATAGGCACATCAAAGGTTTAAAATTTAAAGTAAAATCAGTACAAATAAAATGTGTATGATGACTACTTACAGTGTTGGTTAAATTAGGAAATTTTTAGACAATTTAATTGCAAAATTAGGTCTGCTCTCAGATTTTATTTATCTTTTATGGTTTTTAAGTTAATTAAAAAAAAACAAGAAAAACCAAAATAGTGCCTTTTAACTTTTGCCTGTAGCTCGCAAACTATCAATTTTACGGTTTTAAGATTACTTCAATATGAGAACACTTTTTAAGAAGAATATAATTTAGGTAAAAATAATTTTTAACTTTATTTGTTTTGGGATATTTACCCAAACTTTGGATTTTCATACAGACGTCATATTGGATTTTTACATTTTTAAAAGAGCTCTTCAAGAGCTTTTTATTAATGTATCACAAGTCTAGGTTTTCAGATTGCTTAAGCTGTAAAAACGATAATTTTTATTTATTTGATAGTAGGCTTAGACTAGACTGCGTAATGGCCGCCGAAGCGGCATCAACCTAACCATAGACAATTAAGATTCTTAGTGATGAACTTGTTACCCCATGGATCTTTTCTGAGAGCGAAAAAAGTTATGCTTTTGCAAAAATTAATACTTCCTAATATTTTCTTAAACTGATAATAATTAAACACAACTGTAAAACAAAAATGTATCAGTAAACAAGAAAATTAAAATCATCAGTAGGTACATTTCTTCCTCCATTTATTAATTATCTCAAAAACCATAAAAGATAAACAAAATCTGAAAGCAGACTTATTTTGCAATTAAATTGTCTAAAACTTTCTTAATTTAACCAACACTGTAGCTCTAATGGTTCCCGAGTTACCAATACATGTAGGCCCAATTTGGGACATACTGTATACAGTTTTATCCGCCCGCATTATTTATTGGTCAAATGTGAAGAACAAAAGGTTCTTTCAATATTTATAATTTCGCTAATCCTTTTTGAAAATATATACTTTCATTCGATTGACCAGGTACCTAATATGGATATCTAAATATTAAAAGAGTAGTAAAGTTTCTTAATTACATTAACAACCTTCTTTTTCCCACAACTAATTTAATTCGTAGTTTTAGTAAAGATAGTTCATACACATTAACTCCAGTTTTTAGGTTTTTAAACCAATTTCTAAGCTTGACTTCAAGCACAGGGCTTTACTCTTAAACAGTTTTTTTATCTTTGGACAATCCACGAAGGCTGAAAGCCTAAATACTAACGTACCGTGGGTAACTTAAGCAGGGTAAGAGGAAGTTTGTTAACACGGGACTTAAAAATTTGAAGATTTGGGGGAAAGGAAAGACCTCCGCTGGCAGTAGGTTCCACATTCTAGAAACTCTAGGGATAAAAGAACGAACGAAATGGGAAGTTCGGGGCCTGTCCAATTGAACCGTATGGGGATGCATACGCGCGGCACCACAAGTTTCTCTGTTGGGAGCTGCAAGAGGAGGGACTATACTGGATAATTCGTCGGAGCAGAAGCCGTAAAGGTATCTATAGAAAAGCGATAGATCTCCCACAGCTCGACGATGGGCAAGAGGAGGAAGTCTTTGAGTAAGTACAGGATCATTAATGAGACGAACAGCCCTTCTTTGAATGGCATCAAAAATGCTGAGGGTTGGAGGGGATGCCATTCCTCAGTCATGAGAACAATATTCCAGAAAGGGTCGAATTTGGGACACATACAAAATGTATAAATTGGAAGGAGAAAAATACTTTTTGGCTCGGAAAAGAAATCCAAGCTTTTTGAAGCCGCGGTGGCTATAGATAAAATGTGTTTATGCCAGTTAAGGTTATTCTCAAATGTGACGCCCACAAGGTTAAATGTGTCCCCGCTCTGCAAAACCTGGCCACTCATAAGCAAAGGATGAGTGTTTGATGATTTTTTCGAGACAAGGAACATGACTGTGTTTTGGATGCATTAAATTGAATGAGATTTTTGGCGCCCCAATCCAATATCAAATTGAGATCCTGTGAAAGAGATATCTGCATCGCCCTGCGTTTGCTTGCCAAGTCGGGTTGAGAGATTGGTTTGGGAACCTGAAAAGTGGAGTGAAGGGTACTATCGTCAGCATAACTATGAATGGGATTGGTTGTGGAAGAAAGAAGATCGTTGATGTGAAGAAGAAACAAAGTTGGTGCTAGTACTGAACCCTGAGGCACTCCAGCATTAATTTCGTGAAAGCTTGAAGAGTGGCCATCAACAATGACTGATATACGTCGATTAGAAAGATACCTGGAGAGCCAAGAGCAGAGTTTAGTTGGAAGACCGTAGGAGGGAAGTTTATTACGAAGTGCGTCATGCCAGACTTGGTCGAAAGCTTTAGAGATATCAAGAGCAACGATCTGGGACTCACCTAGAAACTCCAGAGACTTGTTCCAGTTGTGTGAAACGAACGAAAGAAGATCTGTTGTAGATCTGTTCTGACGAAATCCGTATTGCCTGTCATGTAAAATTTTATGTTTTTCTAAATACCTAAGAATTTGCGAGTTAATGGATTTCTCCATTACTTTACAAAGCATTGAGAGAAGTGAAATGGGTCTATAGTTGGATGGAAGAGATTTAGATCCTTTCTTGGAAATCTTTTGACCTACCCTGTATACCATAAAAGTTTTAATAAAACTCGCTACTGCTAATACAGTTTCGGACCATGCACCAACTTTTATAAAGAATAAAATTTTCTGACAAATTGCAAATAAAAAGTTTTCCATTTGTTGCATACTTAATGGACCACACTCTTGTCTATAATATATCAATATATTTTTGATATATCAGGTTACGTAAAAACTACAAAAAATGGAGGTGTACTCGAGGGGTATCACCCGATAGAGTAGTTAGTTGAATTAACATATTACAAATATTATGTCACGGATTAACTTCACAATTAGTAGCATAGCTGCAGGGGTAATTTAGTTAATTAATATGTATATTATGCCTTTACATTTATTACATATCGACCCAATTATTCGGTGTCTCATATTGCTTGCATTGTTTCAAAATGGCGATGGCGTTCCCAGAATTGATCTAACTAACAATCATAAATATTTTATTGTGCAATGTGCAGTTGGTTGTCGGTTGTTTGTGATAGACATAAAGAAACTAGGTAATATTGCTTATTGTTTAGTTTAGAGAAAATTATACCGTTTACTACAAATAATTTTAAATTTATTATAAAATACCTTATTTTTTTGGATAAACGTGCAAATGCAATACCTTAGGATATAGTAAATTTAATGAATCAGTTTTTTCACACACTATTAACTGGATAGCGACAAACCCTATTATTTAGGAATTATATGAAGAATTTAAATACCGTTTTTATCACTAAATGTCTACGCACTTTTTTTTGGTTCGGAGCTACAATTTTTCGTTCTAAGCTGCTACGAAGTAATTTTCTGACTGCAAACGTTTACCTTTAAGCTATAGGAATACATCGAACGCTACTGTGAAAAAATTATTTACGATAATAAAACATATATTGTAAAAGTTAGAGCCCTTAATAATAATATTTAGAGATTTATTATCGCTACTAACAGTTTTATAACAACAACCTTTTTATGCAAAACTCGCAATTCGTTAATATAAAACAAAATATCAACACATAATATCTTTAAAGAAACTTAAACTTCCTACAAAAAAGGTTTTTCCTTAATTGTCGTCAAAGAAGCCGTTTCCATATAACCGGGCTTTGAACATTAAACTATTTTTTCATTTTGTTTTTGAGTTTGAATTTTTGGTACTACTACAAATATTAATATTTAAATGAATCCAATACATATTTTTAAGGAAAATTCAATGTGCTACAAAAAAGATCTTTCAATATTTTTAAACAACGCCACTACTTCATAACTTACTCGATGTTGAAATTGAATCCAAAAGTAATTTGTCAAAGTTTTTTGCGTCGAATAAGTTTTAAAGTAGTGAATTTATTGAAAAATGTTATAAAACCATTTTTGTAGCATATCAAATTGCCTTTAGAAATATGTATCGAATTTATTTTACTATTGATATTTGGAGTGGTAACAAAAATTCACACTCAAAGGAACAAAATTGAATAATTAGCTAAGTGTTCAAAGCCCGATGACATGGAAACGGCTAATTTGACAACAACTTTACGAGAATTTTTTTAGTGTCAGCTTGATTTTAGGTCAGAGTTTTGCATAAAAAGATTGTTGTCAAGAAACTGTTAGTGGCGATAAAAGACCTCTTAAGATTGTTTTTAAGGGCTATAACTTTTACAAGATTTTTTTTATCTTTTTTTTTTTTTTGGTTCAGTCTAATGTGCATAAGCAATTCTGATAAAACCACTATGTGCATTACGATAAAAATAATTAACAACTCTATACTTTAAAAGAAATATAAAAGTCCTTCCACGATTTTAAAGTACTCTCAATTGTTTGTTAATGAACCCTGTTAAATAATTTCTTTTTTTTTTCATAAATAAAACTCCGTCAACATTCCTTTAACTTCTCATATTTCAATATTGTTAGAATCACTCATTACTCAACACCTAGTCTTCATGCACTGATAGCTTTAGTTACAAGATACTTTAATTAGAAATTATCTTTTAAATGTTGGTAATGACCCGATAAGTTCTTTTTATGCGAATTTTTGTAGAACGATGAAACATATAGCAAAATAAAAAATCTTTTTGTTTGTTTTATTGCAACATATGATGCATGTTTTTCGATTATTTTGGACTTTTAAACACAAATTACTGGTTAGAATTTGACCCTTTGGTCACTTTTTTAACCTTAAAAGCCAGAAAAAAAACCTAAATTGCCTTACTTTACAAAATAATGGTGTATTCATGAGTAAAATGAAATACTAAGATATACTGGTAAACGTATTTTGCATGTTAATCCGTTTCGCACTCAATCATCCTTTACAAATTAAATGTTGTAAAACACCAATCTGACAAACCCTTGTGCCAAGTTTCAAGAAATTTTAATAAGCGAATCTTGATTATTCAGTTAAATGAATTTGCAAAATTACCAAATTTTTGGTTCAAGTAAAACCAGGTACCTGTAAAATAAATGTTGTTAGTGGCATGAGGAAAAGTGTCAATAAATCAGTGACAGTCGGTATATAAAAGAAAATTATGTTTGTTTGCCGGTGGCTGTTCTCTGTTTGGTTTTACTTGAACTGAAAATTGGGAAATACATTTAATTAAATATAAGATTCGATTATTAATTTTTTTAAACTTGTCACGAGGGTTTGTCAGATTGGCCCTTCAAAAAATATCTTACATTTTTCGCTAAAATGTACAGGGAAGCCAATAATTAACACCCCTAAAATTTACATGGGATGCACCACCCGGTATGCTTATCGTGTCATTTCAGAACTGTCATGTGCAGTTTTTGTCAATTCGTGAAATTAAAACCAAGTACGACTAAGGGAGGGCACAGACGTGCAGGTGTAACCACGGTCTACCGTGGGTATATCCACGGTAGACCTGTACAGTTTTTTATTCAGGTAGACCTGAGACCTGAGCGTGTGTGGGGCAATCAGGTATAACTGTACAGTTTTAACTGCACAGTTTTTTTCTCCGGTCGGCCGAAACACTACTCGGGTAGACCTGAGACCTGAGCGTGTGTGGGGCAATCAGGTTTAACTGCACAGTTTTTTCCTTCGGTCGGCCGTAAACAGATTTCTTTTTAATGAATAATAAAGTTTAACAGGTAAAGGATATAATAATTAAAAATTATATAATTTAAATAAATGTTTAGGTTAAATGACAAATACGGTATTGCTGTGCCACAATATATGTAAATAGTTTCGTTTTATTTTATTGTTTTTTATGATTTTTTTAAGAATAAAATATTTCTTATTGAGGCCTTTAAATACTTTCCTTCTTTGATAAAATGTATTATACAGGGTATACTATTTTCGATGATTAGTACAGTGATCTTGAAAACCGCTTCCGCTACAGAGATAGATAAATGGGAAAAGAACTGTATTTTTAGTGCTTAGTTTAAATCGCTTTTTATTTCGTTAAGAATATTCATGGCTTACTAGATGTTTCCAAAAACCGTTTGGTCCACTTTTTTTCTTCCGTAGCTCAGTTAATATTTTAAATAAGAAAATATGGGTGTTGAAGAAAAGAAAAAAATCGCTGCAGGATATACAAGGTGGTTGAAAATTGCGAAATATAACTTTGAAAAAAAAAAGAATATATTTTTGATACCTACTATTCTAATAGTAATTAATAATAATTAAAAATAAAAAAATCGTAATTAAAAGTTAAAAATAATTTATTTCCATTGATTATGCTTTCTGGAATAACTTAAGATTAACGTAAAAAGAACAAATAAAAAAATATTTTTACAATTACGTAGAAAGAAAAGAGATTTTTAAAAATAAAAGCGTTAAAAAGATCCGCCTTATGATATACAGGGAGATCCAAAATTACGAAAATGGTATTTTGCCAATATAAAAAAATTATTATGAATATTTTTGTATGTGCTTACTTATTTAAATACTATTACGTAATAGAAATTTTAATTTTTTGTTAAGTAAATCGTTACCCTTTGGATAATATTTACATGCATTTTAACTTAACTTAATAATGTTTGCATATGTAAAGCTTATTTTAGTTAACACTTAATTTTCCCGAGTAATCATAAATGATAAAAAAATGTATAAAACTTACTTTTTAATGTTTTTGTATTAAGTTGTTTCCAAATATATTTTTCATTTTTTTAATTTTTTTTTGCGATTTTGAACCACCCTGTATATCATATCATTTTCTTTAAAATCTGTGATTACTTTCACATAGTGATATGCAATTAGTCAAAGATCCGAATAAGAAGCGACCTTTCCCCATCTGTTGTCGTTTAAACACTTTTTTATATATTTGAAACAAAAAACCGCTATTGGTTGGCTAAAAAGTTATGGTAAAAAAATAAATAAAAAAACAACTTTTACCTTTTTAAGTATAGGTCCGAGTTGGGAGTATAATCTCAACTTTCAATTTTATTATCTTACAAAACAACCTTTAATTTTTTAACAAGTTCTTGATAAGCAGCTTCCCGTTTATTTCGGTCATGGTAATCCTTGTTTTTGATTTGCCATAGACATGGATAAGATTTATACATTTCAATAAATTCTTCAATGATTTTTTTTTGGTTCAGACCAGACATTCTTTTAACTTGCGTTGACTGTGTGCTGTGAAAAATGACAACCACCCCACACAGAGACTAAACAACAACTAAAGGTTGTCGTTTATGGCAATAACATGAAATTTCGTTGAAATCAACTAATAATAATTAATAGTTTAAAAAAACTAAAAAACACGCTTTTATATGCAACCGAACTAAAAATTAGAAAATAATTTTTCATTAAAAAAAATATTGTCATTTCATAGTAAAAAGCGTGGTGGGTGCATTTTACTATTTTTTCATAACTTTTCCATCATAGATATTTGCAAATATAATAATTATAACATTTAATATATTTATCACCCCACGCTTTTTACTATGAAATGACAATATTTTTTTTAATTAAAAATTATTTTCTAATTTTTAGTTCGGTTGCATATAAAAGCGTGTTTTTTTAGTTTTTTAAACTATTAATTATTTTTCATTTTTTATTTTCTGCTACTCTTGACAAAATGGCGAAAAAATTTTTTAATGAACAAGAGTGGCATCTGTTGGCAACATTTCAAACTTTGCTATTAAATGAAGAAGAAACACTAAAAAATTTCTTCTTCATTTAATAGCAAAGTTTGAAATGTTGCCAAAAGATGGCAACCTAGGTGTTGTTTTTATAATATAATGGAATTTTTTTCCTGGCGATCCAAAAAAGATAACGGGATACTGTTTGCAGATTATTGCATTGTCATGTTTCCTTAATACGTGTGCAAAGTTTCAAAGAAATCGAATAGCTGGAAGTTGGTTAAAATTAGGCTCAAAGATTCCGTTACATAGGCAGCCAGATAGATAGTTACAACCCAAGTTAATAAAAGCGTGTTAAAAATCATAAAAGTTATCAAGTCCACGTAGAGTCCAAAATGTGATTCACCCTCCTGTCGGCGCCTTTTGCGCTGCTAGTAGGACAAAGCGGCGCGGTATAATAAAGGGGCTACACTGGTTTTGATAACGGCCCATTGTAAAAAGTCCAGGTACTAATATAATAATTAATATATAAAACGTTTACATGTCACGTAGCTCCACTTCTATGGGTAATTTTTGCCGTCGGTGGTAAACGGGCGCAAGGCCTTCACCAAAGTTTTATTGAACAGGTAAATGGGACGCAGGGATCTTGGGGTCAATAAAATCGTATAGGTAAACGGGGCGCAAATGTTTTCTTTAAAGTAAAGGTATTGAAATAAAATGTTGGTCTATTTTAAAAAAATTTATTAATTACGAAACATTTATTGCATCAAAAAATATTTACATTCTTTTGTTTACTGTCTTTGGAAAATGTAAAATTTTTGCAGGCTATTAAATCTTTTCCACTCACACTTTCAATTACTGATACCAACATTTTCTCACTATTAAAATCTTGAGCGGAAATCTTTTCGCACATCAATTCACTATAACAATACAATGAGAACTGAACTGACTAAGTTAAAAAAACTGCACAGTTTTGCCCACACACGCTCAGGTCTACCTGAATAAAAACTGTGCAGGTCTACCGTGGGTATACCCAGTGTTTAAACGACAACAGATGGGGAAAGGTCGCTTCTTATTCGGATCTTTGACTAATTGCATATCACTATGTGAAAGTAATAACAGATTTTAAAGAAAATGATATGATATACAGGGTGGTTCAAAATCGCAAAAAAATTAAAAAAAAAATGAAAAATATATTTGGAAACAACTTAATACAAAAGCATTAAAAAGTAAGTTTTATACATTTTTTTATCATTTATGATTACTCAGGAAAATTAAGTGTTAACTAAAATAAGCTTCACATATGCAAACATTATTAAGTTAAGTTAAAATGCATGTAAATATTATCCAAAGGGTAACGATTTACTTAACAAAAAATTAAAATTTCTATTACGTAATAGTATTTAAATAAGTAAGTACATACAAAAGTATTCATAATAAATTTTTTTATAATGGCAAAATACCATTTTCGTAATTTTGGATCTTCCTGTATATCATAAGGCGGTTCTTTTTAAGGCTTTTATTTTAAAAATCTCTTTTCTTTCTACGTAATTGTAAAAATATTTTTTATTTGTTCTTTTTACGTTAACCACAAGTTATTCCAAAAACCATAATCAATGGAAATAAATTATTTACAACTTTTAATTACAATTTTTTTATTTTTAATTATTATTAATTACTATTAGAATAGTAGGTATCCAAAATATATTCTTTTTTTTCAAAGTTATATTTCGCAAGTTTAAACCAGCTTGTATATCCTGCAGCGATTTTTTTCTTTTCTTCAACACCGATATTTTCTTATTTAAAATATATCTTGTTTTATATATATATATATATATATATATATAGGTAATGTCGAAGGTCAAAAACGGACTATTAAATTAAATACCGAGTTATACTTTTCAAGAAGATAGTTATCTACAAGTTCCCTATTTACACTTTTTTCTATTTCAAATATTAACTGAGCTACGGAAGAAAAAAAGTGGACCAAACGGTTTTTGGAAACATCTAGTAAGCCATGATTATTCTTAACGAAATAAAAAGCGATTTAAACTAAGCACTAAAAAATACAGTTCTTTTCCCATTTATCCATCTCTGTAGCGGAAGCGGTTTTCAAGATCACTGTACTAAACATCGAAAATAGTATACCCTGTATAATACATTTTATCAAAGAGAAATATTTTATTCTTAAAAAAAATCATAAAAAACAATAAAATAAAACGAAACCATTTACATATATTGTGGCACAGCAATACCGTTTTTGTCATTTAACCTAAACATTTATTTAAATTATATAATTTTTAATTATTATATCCTTTACCTGTTAAACTTTATTATTCATTAAAAAGAAATCGGTTTACGGCCGACCGAAGGAAAAAAACTGTGCAGTTAAACCTGATTGCCCCACACACGCTCAGGTCTCAGGTCTACCCGAGTACTGTTTCGGCCGACCGGAGAAAAAAACTGTGCAGTTAAAACTGTACAGTTATACCTGATTGCCCCACACACGCTCAGGTCTCAGGTCTACCTGAATAAAAAACTGTACAGGTCTACCGTGGGTATACCCACGGTACACCGTGGTTACACCTGCACGTCTGTGCCCTCCCTAACGCGTCAACCTTTGGTACACGCTTCTGAAGGCTGAATTCCATTGAGGCAACACTAGGCGACAAATCGCATGCCACATTAATTAAATGTATTTTATTAATAAATTTAATAATATATTAAGTTATGGTAAAGGGTTTGATTATAATAAAATTTAAAGAATTAATAACAAATATTATTTATTAATTTATTACTATTATATTAATTATAACAATAATAAAATTTAATGTGGCATGCGATATTTGGCCCAGCGTTGCCTCAATCGAACTCCGCCTTGAGTCATGCGTCTAATCTGTACCTGCTAATGTTAGACACCCCAAAACTCAATTAAACGTATCGAGATTGCACGCCGTGTATTATTTTTATATTTAATGCCGGTTATTTGTACTTCATTTGGTTTAGGAACAGTTTTGAAATACATTTAGTCAACCTGTCACCGATCCTGCTTAGTTAGTTATAACCAACATTCAAAGTGAATATTTGTAGGCCCATAAAATATTATCCTATACCACACCACATATTGCGGTTTAGATTCCAGTATATTTCTACATAATTTAGGCTGCATTTTCGACCTAAACCAAGTCTCTGTCATCAACAATGTTTTAGTATAATTGCAATTTATAATTTCGGTTTATGTTGTATTATTTCTTTGCTTTAATGCTTTGGCATAATCAATTACTTCATAGTGAGATGTAAGTATAAAAAATATAAAATACTTTGGTTCGCAAACCTCGTAGTCCAAGATCCGAATGGGAAGTAGTCACAGGCTTGCCTAAATAGTTATTTTCAAGGTTTTATTCAAAATAAAAAATAATCCTAAAATTTTAAACCGAATTTCTATTATTTTTTTACTCTACATGAGTTTACTATATAACTTTTTTTTATCTCCAGATCTATACTAAAACTAATATTATAAAGAGGTAAAGTTTGTCACTTTGTTTGTTTGTTTGTAGCAGCTAATCTTCGGAAACACTGAACCGATCATGAGAATTCGGTAACAATTAGAAAGCTACACTATGCAGAAGTGTTATGTGCTTTATTTTATTATGAAACACAAAAAGTTTGAAGAAAAATACTGGCATATGTATGTATGTCAAGTCAGCGGAAATATATAATAATGGCTCTGAAGGACTTCCATAACTAAACAGTGCAGTGCAGTGATTCAGTGATAGATTGCTCGCCTTCCTCGCGGGCGGCCCGGTATTGATTTCCGCCATAATAATACATAAAAACAGTGTGATGGGTCGGCTAGTGTATAAATAAGGCCATCGGAAGTTCTTTAAATTTTAAATTTTGAAAAATGGTTACATTTTTTTACTTTCTGTATTATTTAAAAAAATGTTATTAACTTAGAATGTAATTTTTAAAAAATAAGGCTAACTATCCATACATAAATTTGAATATAGCCTTGACTTCCTATATTTAAGAAAAAAACCTTTAAATTTTGGTCGCTCTCTATTTATTTAATACATTCTAAGGCTAGTTAGTAAAATAGGTATTTTTAAACAGTGGTAAAGTTAAAGAATAATAGCTTCGTTTCTTTACTTTAACTCTTATACCAGTTTAGATATTTTTGAGAAATTTCAGAGAGATCTCCTAAGCATCAAACAAAGTTTTTTACCGAATTAGTAACATTTTTACCAGTGTCGTGCGTGAGGTATTTTATAAATATTTATTGAGATAAAAATGGTACGTTACTGAATTTCTCTAAAAAAAAAACAAATACTTTATTATATTTCTGTTTAATTTTAAACAAGTTTAATCTCTTACTTTTTTTATTCGATGTATGAGTTTCGCGTAAATAAATACAAAACATTTATTTTTATGGTCATTTAAAATCGCTAATATTTATGGCTAAAGTTTGTAGTAAAAATTATCACCTTTTTTATGTGTATATTCTTTAAATCAATTTCATAAAAAAGATTGATCAATATATTATTGTTTCAACTTTTAATTCATATAATATAATTGGTAAAGCAAACTAAATACTCTAGCATAACTATTACATACTAAGAGCACCTTTAATAACGGCCAGTTTCATCAAAACAACGAAATACCGAAATGTGATTGCTGTTGAAAAAATAGTTAACCCAAAAGTGGGTGGTAACCATATATTGTAAAACTGGGCATTACAGTGTCATGCCAATCCTTGGCTTACTAAACCACCATCAAAAAATGTCCTTTAATAGCATAGAAGATGTCTTTCAAATTTCTTAAATATATCTGTATCGGTAAAAAAGTTATTGTAAAAGATCCTGTACTTCGAAAAGTAGGACGTAGGACATAGGTTCATAAAGAGTTTTTTTTTCTTATTTTTTGTTGGAGAATTGCCCTTTAAAGTTTGTCGGTAAAGAGACTGGATACCCTGTATAAATAACATCTATATTATTTAAAAAACAAAAATATGTCGTTCCCCCTTCGGGGTGTTTTTTAATTTTAAATAACAAAAAATAAAAGCTCCAAAAAATTATCAATATCGAAGCTCTTTTGAGGACTGACGAATGGCTGTTTTACAGCTTTATTGACATAACTAGTAATGACTATATGAAGAGTCGCGGAGAATAACAATCAAAGTCCAATTGGCATGTTTTGTCAGTATTTGCATTTTAATATTTGAAGTCGAATGTTATTATTTTAGATACTACAAAAAAAAAACAAAAAATATTTATATTTTTAGAAAACCCTATTGATTATTAAAGATATAAGACAAAAATATAATTTTTAAGGAATTTCAAACTAAAAACTAATATTTTTATAAAAAATGTTTGGACTCTGATCTTTTCTGCCAGCGCGTGGAACCGTAAAACATGTTCGTTCTTAGGCGACACGTTGTATCTTTAAATGTTGATTTTTTCGAGAACTTAATTTTTTTTGCCCTAATTAGCAATAGTTGTATTATGTTGAGTACTAGCTATTTGTTGGAGCTATTATTTTAATATTGGCAAAAATGGACTCTGATCGTCATTCGCCGCCACCCTTTATATAATTGCGGTGTTCGTCAAATTCTTTGTTTACTTAACCTAACATGCCAAGGCTTATCTGTATTTGGTTGAATATACGGGTTGACAGACTTTTGAAAAGCCTTTAAAATAATGATGTAATACGAATTATTATGTAATCGAGATATCATTCCCTTCATGAAACCTAAAAACTTGTTTTGTATACAAACATTAGATCACTTTAATCGCTTATAATTTTGGACGTATTTACTGTGCAGAAAAATTGCTGAAAGTTTCTCTATTAAAGTTTCTTTAAGTTAGAATTTGGTAAAATAATATGAACCATAGTTTTTTTTGCATGCATCTTTCGACCCTTTAGAATTTTCAGTCCAAAAAAATGATGGTATAATGAAATATTATGCCATATTTTGTGAAAGTCAGTTCGGTAGTTTTTGTATAATAATTTTTTAATCAGGGACGATTTTTCAAATTGAATGGAGTATACCGGTATGGAAACAGAACCGTCGACCATAGCAAAACACATGCATTCAGTACCTTCCACTAATCTTCTATGTACTCTCCTACAATTCAGGGTCCCCCGGCGCACCGCTTCCACCTTTCGTCGGGCAGCCAACACGGCTCTAGCATACCTCACTTTGAATATTGCCATCGCTTTAACATACTGTTTAATTTCCTATGGTTGGCCGTGTCCTTTTCATACCTGTAGAACATCGAACTTGATATGGGGTTCGAATCTTATCAAATTTAGTAATAAATGTACTTTTTAATAAAAATACAGCATTAACAGATTTTTCAAACATTAACATTAAAACAAATATTCCCAAAGTTAGCAACGTCACGAAGGTTACTAGTCTTATAAGTAACGATGGGTCCCATTTGAATGACATGAACTTGACGTTAATGGAAAGTGGTTTAGCGATACCGTTCAAAAAACTTTAAAAAATAAATTAAGGAATTTTAAAAACGGCACCCATAAATGTTCGTGAGTTGTTTTATACATTTTAAATAATGTTGGTGTATCTAAATCCTTACGAGAAAGATTAAGGTTCCTATTTACTATTTAAGAAATCCCTTTTACTGAGTCAACAAAAACCAACATGAAGACTTAATTTTATTTGATTTTATAAGAAAATATACCAAATTCCATTTTTTAATTATAGTGGAAAAGGAGTTTGGCAACACAGGCATGTGTTAGAATTATTGTACGTACAAATAGAAATTTAGTTCTTCCGTATAAAAACATTTACGTAGGTTGCTAATAAAGTGTTGTCGTACTACCTTATAATTACTTTTTATAATGATCTTAAAATTCTCTGTGGCACTTAGTTGTATGCATTAATTATTTATTTATTAAAAATGTCTACCCGTTTTTTTTGTGTACCAAATGAAGTCTACCTGTTTTTTATATAGGAAAATAATCCCAAGTTGCATGGTGCTAGATCTGGGCTGCTTTGTGGATGTGTTAACACTGTTAAATCCTATTCTGGAAAAACATCACTACTTTCGCAAAATCGATCATATGTAGTTATTATGATAAAATCATTAGGTGGCAAAACGTGAGTCTCAGGTTAAATTTCATAAGATTTTTAGTATTTTGTTATTATATCTATTAGTGCACCTGTAACTGTCAGTTGTGTACCTAGCAACAAAGTTGTTATTATTTCACGTTTGTTTAAAAAAACAATAATCTTTTTTTTGTCGATCATACAGTTTTCACCGTAACCGTATGATGGATGGTCATTTTCAAAAAGCTAAACATTGGTTAAGAATTTAGTCCCTATCAGTTTCGAACCAAACATTCTTAACTCCATTCTTCCCATTGTAGTTTACAGAATCCTTCTACACCAAAGTTTTTATTATTATTAATTTTTTAATATTTTTATTTTTTACCCAAAATTGTAGGACTATAGCACTCGTACTAAAGAGTTAATTGTAGACTTGACATATTTATCCCAGATTAAGCGATAGCAATAATTGCAATAATTTTAGTTCAAATCCCAAAGACATTATGCTAGAAATTTCAATGAAAACACCATATTTCCAAGTCAGTTCCCTAAAATGGTTTTAGTCAACCGACCGTTTGCAAGTTAAGCTGCATTTCTCTACTCCGTTAAGCCACGTCTAGACTAGTTTGCTTAATTAAGTTCGTTAAGATCTCGGAAACCAACATTAGATTTCAATTAATTTCAACACCAGTTTTTATTAACCTATAGTTAACATACGCCATAATGTGTTTAAATATACAGCTTGTTTACTTAAGTTCGCACCATATGAAAAACTTTTTATTATTAATTTTTCGAAAAAAATACATTTTTTATAAAAAGTTCTACATGGTTTTAAACCCAAAATGCAATCATCAGACATTGATTTATGGCAGTGGTATAGGAGGAATGTCAAAAAGTAATAATTTTGCTTGAGAGGAAAGTACCTTTTTATTTATAATCTCAAACATTTTTAAAAATAAATGAAAACTCACAGAAAACTTGATATCGTAAAAAAATGTAAAAAGTTCTTTTTAATAACCCAATTTGCCTATTTAAAAAATATTTTTAATAATAAATAGACATACCTACCTATGTATTTATTTATAGAAATTTTCGATGTTATATAAAATAAAGGTATACTTTCCTCTTGAGCAAATTTCACATTTTTGTCTACCCAAGTTCGCATTATAAGGAAAACTTTTTTATTATTAATTTTAACTAAAAGTTGTATCGGAGTATGTAAAAAAATATGAATTTTGCTCAAGAGGAAAGTACCTCATTTTTTTTATAATATCGAAAATTTTATTTTAAGGAAAAGATGGCTAGGATTCAAAATAACATTTAAATGTGCATCTTTTTTTTCTATAAAAACTTTTTCCTGTAATAACGAGCGTTTCGGGGACTTTTTTTGTTTTGACAGTTCTTAAGCTTTCTTTACATATTACATTTCAAAATAAATATGCACTAATGTAGAAACTTAAATTTTTACCGTTAAAGCATAAAAAAGGTTTTCCCAAAAATGAACAAGTTTGCATATTTGAAATGTTATTTTCATTCTTAACATCTTTTTTTTATAAAAATTTTCAATTTTATGAATAATAAAGGTACTTTCCTCTTAAGCAAAATTTATATTTTTTGACGTATCCCGTATACCACTGCAAAAATTAATATGTGATAATTGCATTTTAGGTTTTACACAATGCAGAACTCTTTATAAAAATAACAAATACTTTTTTTCAAATATAATAGAAAAAAGTTTTCCATATGGTGCGAACTTAAGTAGACACGCTGTATATTTTTCGTTATCCTTAAATTATTTTCTTTAAAATAAAAAAAAATAGCCACGCTCGAAAATTTCAGAATGACGTTTTTTTACAACTTTGTAGCCCTCCGCTTTCCTTATGTCACTCTCAAATTGTCTGATTAGCCCTTAGCGCGCGCCTTTTTATAACGTAAGTAGGCGAGTGGGGTCAAATTGACCACTAACCGTAAACATCCGTAATCACTTTATTTTATTTTTTTAACTCATAAATTATGTTTTCAGTTAAGAGCATTCTTTTTCACTGTATGAATAATTAAATGAAAAAGTTGCCCAGAAAAAAAACTCATATTAAAACATTTAAACTTATTTTTAATTGAAGTCACTGTCATTATTTTTTAAATGCTGATTATGGACGGTAATGGGAGAAACGCAAAAACTGAATTTTATTATTTATAAGTACACTTTACACTTTGCCTAAGTTAACATAAATTCATTAAAATAAATTATATGAGCCCCAAGATGGTTATCCTATCTAGAGCCTTATTATTAAAATAAAAAAAAATTGTAATCTTTTTCATTGCATTTATTTCTAACAGAATTTTAACATTTTGCCTCAAAAACATAAAATAAAACTTAAAAATCTAATTCTCTTTAAGAAAAAGAAAACTGAAAATATTGTTACGGACATTAAAAATAAGTGTTAGTTTATAGAATTGTATAAAGTTAGGACCTTTTAATTTAGTCTGATAATTTATTTGAATAATTTACCTTAGATTTTCCAAGTTCTTTCATCAGTTTCGAAGGTTTCCCAAAACGTCCGAATTATCCATTGAGAACTTTTATGCCATCTTGTACTATGGAATTTTCATGATATTTCTCGAAGATTCTAGATCATTCTTTACTCTTCCACCATACTATAAAAGGGCGACGGGAAACCTCCGATCAGTTAGTACAGATTCGACTTTCGTGCTGTAAACTTCGAGACATTGACAATTGTTGACAATTTAAGATTTTGCCGTTATTGTAACCATAGTTACGTTACATTGTTAATAAAGGTATAAAAACGAAAGCACGTGTTTTTATACGAGGTGTTTCGGAACAATATTTATAATACTAAATGGAGTGGGAGATTATTCTGAATTCCTTCTTGTCTTAGAGCTAGGAAGTTCCTTCTTGTCTTAGAGCTAGGAACTGCTTACAAATTGTTTTCATATGATATTTGCACTTTATGGTTGATTTTATTTTACACAAAAGTTTGATGCCTTATTGTATTTTTTTTTGTCAGGGTCAAATAATACTATAATATATAATACTGGGGGTCAATTTGACCCCGCGCGCCTACTTAAGGGTTAGTCGAATATACACTGTTTAGCATTTAATAAATTAACTTACTCTATTTTAATCTGACGAACTCTAAAATTTCTGATAGATATATTTTGTTTTTTACGATCGGCCCTGTATACAGGACTAATATTTGGTGGAGGTACTTAACCGGGTACAAGGTATCTTCCGGTATATTAATCTGCCGCGCTGTAGTAATTCCCGAAGTCCCCTTTGGGCTCCCTTACCACTATAACACAATAAAATCCCTCATAATTCTTAAAAAAATGTAATCAATTAGCTGATCCAATTCTTAACTTAAACTATATTTTAAAGTTGCATCATCTAAGTAAAACTTTTTAATGTTGCAAAGCTAACAATAACCACTTATTTTAAACTATTTTAGACCAAATTGTCTAAGATCACTTAAAAAGTAATTTTAGCAAAGTGAGTTTTACAGAAATTTTAGTTTATCTTTGTAAATGTTCTAATGAAATGGAAGAGATTTTAAAATGAATTTGAGTTAATAAAAATTGTTATTTACAATAAAGTTTAATAGCAAACTTTGCTTTTAGTATCTGAAAATAAAATGAAAAATAAAATTTTTCTTTTATGGTTACTAATCTTAAAATTAAAAGAAAATAAAATATTTTAAAATGTGCTTTTAAACATAATTTAACGTAAATTTATTAATTTATACAATGACCGCCAAAACAATCTTAAAATAAATATAAAAACTTTTTTGGCTATCATCTCTGCTTATCCACCCCGGCCCCTTAAATTGGACGGGATATCGAGATCGGGTAAAATTTGGGTAAAAGGGTGTCACACTACTTTACGTGATCAAATAATTTTGATCACCCCGTTTTAAAGGCCCTTTACGGTACAAACAGTGCGGTTTTTAATCGGTTTTACTTAACTTGACCTGTTTATTTATTTATTATTTGTTATTTGGGTCAAATCGAGCAATTGCATTTTGACCCCTTTCCTGACGACCGACCGATCTTACATATGGTACATACTTTTAATCTTGATGACAATACAACATAATACATTTTTTATGATTATAAATCCAAGATGGCCACCAAGACAAAATGGCGGATAACATATTACTATACAACACCGTGATCTTGTGTTTGGACACCTTTCTTTGAAGATATTTAAAAGAAAAAGTGAACTTCAATAATTCGAAAACAATTTAGGACCAAAAGGATGAGATAATTCTGCACATTAAGGACATTGAACCTTAATTATGTCCAGAGTCATTAAAAATATAGACCATCGGATAGAGGTATGTCATTCAAGCCGTGGCAAGCATTTGGCCGATGTTTTGTTTCACACATAATTGTCGTAGACCCTTTTATGTTAGTAAAAGATAATAACATTTTCTGGAAACTTGTTTTATTTACGATTATCATCGTGCGTTTTAGTTGGACCACATATTTTTTACAAAGCATAGATAAAATTTCAAAAAACTTGAACTTCATTATATTTGCTTTACTCTACAGCAACCCTGGCGCCTGGGTCCTTATTCTTGAAACAGGGGAACATCGTCCTCATGAGAAAAGTGGGCGGAGTTCTATCGAAAAGCTTAAATAGGTATTCTTAAACGCAAACGACTGCTTCTTTCACGCGACAACAACGACGCGACTGTAAATCCATGTACAGACTTGGATACTCAGACGAACAAAGAGATACAGACGCGTTTATTTACATTCAAATCTTCAGTACACCACAAGAATAAATATATTAACCAGAAGGATATCTCGAAGGCGGCTTCTTAGATGTCTCCTAGCGCGTCTCATGACCTCGAACTGCATATTTTGCAGGCGTTTCATGAGCGTACCTAAGAAATTAACATGTTTAGGCGCCTATCTCTTAAAAATATATTTTAATATTATTATAATGCATTTTATAACATCTATGCAATCAAATAAAACAGATGCTTTAATAATATGTCGTATTGAGATATATTAATAATTATTATGAAATGTGTCTATTTATTTTCGCATATGACAATTTTTTATTTTTCATATTTTTGAAGTTTCTATTTATCCATTTGAGGGTATGGAATAGTCTAACTGTAACAAACCATTTAATTAAATAACTAATTGGAAATTGTGGATGTAAAAAAACTATTTTTAAACGGTTTTACTTGACCTGTTTGTTATTTATTTGGAATTATTTTTTGGGTCAAATCTAGTAATTGAAATTTGACCCCTTCCTGACGACCGATGGATCTGAAATTTGGTACACTTCCTTAGTCTTGATGACAATACAATATAACATATTCTTTATGATTGTAAATTCAACATGGCCGCCGATATAAAATGGCGGATTACATATTACTTTACTACAACCTCAATATGGGTATCAAATTAAAGGGCTTTATTGGTAGAATAGAACCCACTATAAAAAAATAAAATCTAAGATGGCCGCCGCCACAAAACGGCGGATTACATATTTTTTCTCACAACTACCTCAATATGGGTATCAAATGAAAGGGTTTGGTTGGTAGAATAGAGCTCACTATAAAAAAAATCAAGATGGCCGCCGCCACAAAATGGCGGATTACATTTTTTTCACAAATACCTCAATATGGGTATCAAATGGAAGGGCTTGATTGGTAGAATAGAACCCACTGTAAAAAAATTAAAATCCAAAATGGCCGCCGCCACAAAATGGCGGATTACATATTTTTTCTCACAACTACCTCAATATGGGTATCAAATGAAAGGGCTTGGTTGGTAGAATAGAGCTCACTATAAAAAAAAATAAAATTCAAGATGGACGCTGCTGCAAAATGTCGAATTACATATTTTCCACAACTACTTCAATATAGAATCGTTGGTTAGTTCTGGTTAGTTGTAGTAAGGCGAACTCAATAGAATGAGAAGTATTAACTAACAACAAAACTAAAAACTTGAAAATAAATTATGTAAAAAAACTTTTATGTTAAACGGTTTTATTGTACTAAAAGCTAAAAAATAATTCGGTAAGTCCTAGCTAACAGATCGCACCAATCTTCTCATCAATCTGGGGTATTGATCAGACAAATAATAAAATCGTTGGGCAATTGACATTTCTATCATAATATTTACTCTGGATACGCTTCAGTTTTTTAAAATATGTATTGTATAATTTACACAAGTGTCTATTTATTTTTCCATATGACAATTTTTCTATTTTTAACATTTTTGAAATTCTTGTTTATACATTTGAGTGTATGGAATAATCTAACTCTACCAAATAATTTAATTAAATAATTAATTGGAAAATTTTTAAAACTGCAAACAAGGCCTACTTTTTTCTTTCTTCTTCCATGATAGGTAATTAATTACACAATTCACAGAAAAATCACTAAACAGAATATTATAGTCCAGAAAAATAAAACGTATCGCAATAAACTATATAAAATACATTGACCGTTACCGAGTCGTTGCTTCGCCTTTCACTACTGCACTGGCAATTTCGGTTTAGAATTTCGGTTTAGTAGCCCTCGAAGGTCACAGCCTGCGCCGCTCAAGGTAAAAGAGATATCCTTCTGGTTAATATATTTATTCTTGTGAGTACACAATACATCACATTCGGTTCAAATGTTTTACCTCATTAAATATTTGGCAACAGCGCATTGGACGTGTAAACGGCACAGATGCCGGCAACATAGTAACAGAATGAGCCACGTTGCCAAACGTAATTATTCGGAATGAAAATTTTATGGAAAACTTTGTGGGGACCAATAATATTGGACTCTCTTTAATTATACAAAATTTAAACTATATAATATATAACTATATATCATTATTTAAATAAAATAAACCAATACAAATATTTTTCACATAAGTTGCACAGTAAATTATTATTGTCTGTGCACCTCCATTCCATATTTAATTTTTACGGCGAAAGTAAACACAGGACAATGAAAATAAAATTACAAAATATCCCAAAGTATAATAACTAATAATTCTTTGCAATAATCACAAATAAACACTTTAAATTAAAAAGCAAAATTAATCTTATCACCTCTAAAAAACGTTAAAATTGTTTATCTTTGTAGTTCTCCTTTACCGCCAAATTGAAAGAAAATCGCGTCTTCCCATCTACGATCGGGCACCTGGTGATAATTAGCGTAATCTTATAAATATCACGGCAAAATTACAAATATAGTGTGACAGTGCGACGAACGTATCAAAATATCGCGACAGCCCAATTTTGAGAGAGAATTCGTAGGTATAAATCTGGCAACTCGGGTTTGTTCCTGGTCGTATGGGAGTAGCAGCGGAGAGTTTTACCAATACACCTATTCTAACTTGTTCATCCCCACCATTACCTCTATCTCTTTTGCTCTTATATCGTAATAGCCAAACAATGTATGCTACAACGTTTAGAATGATTTATGAATGACTGGCCGGGTCTGTATCTATATTTACAGTCTAAGCTTGGATACAATCGGGACAACATTGTCGGCCGACTGTATCTTGTTCAAAAATGTTTTCAGCAACACAAGTTGGTCAACATTTGCAGATACAAATGTTATACATATTAAATGGAAAACAGGCAACTCGCGACTTGCCGATTCCTTGGATAAAAACGCCCACCGATGTTGCCATGGCATTTGCAAACAAGTCGGCCGACCGATGTGCAACATTCAAGATACAGTCGGCCAACAAATGTTTTCGCCGATTGTATCCAAATCTGTACGTGGCTTAATAAGGAAAACAGCCCGGGAAGTGAACGATCATTTTGGCGATGTGATCGAGTCCGTTCTCTTATGTTCGAGAATTAGGACCCTGCGGTTTCTAAATAAAGGCAGCTAATTAGCCTGTACACATGTATACAGGCCACGACGCGACATTTACTATAGCCACATGAAAAAGCGGTGATGGATCTATAGCGATTTCATATTATTTATGGTCGTTTATTAGCATTTAGTAGATTTCTTTCAGGAAAATGTACTAAATAGGGGATTGAACCGAACCATATTAGTGGTTTTATTCGTATAAAAAGAAATGAAAGAGCTATTTGTTTATTATAAATATCTCATTAGTTAAATTTAAACATCGTAATTTTTATATAATATTATAAATATATATATATATATATATATATATATAAATATTTTATAATAATAATTTATATTACAAAAAATTTAATAGTTCTTTTCATTTATTGGCTTTTTTAAAAAAGGTTTGTCTTCTAGAGTACAATTCAGTTAAGAAAAAGCCAAAGGCGTTATACAAGTAGAGACGGCAATCAAATATTTATTTTCAATCGTGTCGTTAAAATACTGTGCGAGCAACAAAAAGGGAACAATTTGAAAGTGGACAGGACAGGACGAAGTGATGACTGCGTGGCTTTTTGTTAGCTGAATCGTATTTTTCCTACATACTTAATTTGCTTTATCACAATTGGTAACAGAATAATTTTCAAGTATTGCGAAGCTGTTTGAGACAAGAGCAGCATGGTTAATTATTTTTAATTCCTTTATTTACGCAATTTTAATTCTTAATGTCAAAAAACAAATGATCATGACTTTTTAAGTTTGAAGAGCTATCTCGGCTAAAAATAGTCTTCGAGTAATTGTTACTTAAATTCGTCAAACATTTTAATTGCGGGGAAAATATAAATTAAATTTTAATTTTGCAATACATATTTTAAAAACATTGACAAAATCGAATAAAATAAGACGCAAACAGGTTTTTACTATACCCGAAATACCCGTATTTAAATAAAATTGTATTAACCAATTAATATTAAGCACAAGGAAAAATACCCTATTGTCTTGATGTATTATACAAAGTATTTTATTTCCTTTAAAGACAGTTAAAAGAAAACTTTTCGCTTATCGATGTTATCCACATAACAGAAACTAATCACGAGTAAAGTTTTATTTTAACTGTCTTTAAAGTTAAAAAAAGTTTGTTAAGTTAATATTCTTTACCAATTTTTTAAAAGTATAGCATAAAGTAACTGAGTGAAAAAATGGGTCTGTGCGCTTGCATAGCGGTCATTTTCTGTCGTCACCGAATGTTCACGCGCGGGCCCCTAAGTGTCTATCGGCAATATTGGGCATATTTATAAAAGGGTTGTCTGGGTTTCCTGTTTGGAGAACGGGGAGCACGGTGAGGGACGGTAAGCAACTTTCGTATTTGGTCATGGTTTTTAAAATAGACATGATCGTAAACGCACATATTTGTTTACTGCGCGTCGTAGAGATCCGAAAAAGGCTTTTAGCCACTTCTCCCATCCTTCAAAAATCTAAACCGTTCTTTATATAATAAAATTTATGACAAAGGTCTTCCTTTTTTCACATATCAATGACAACTTTTAATAAGTGGTAAGATGACGAAACCCGATATGTATCTTTTAGCAAAATGTCAGGAGAGATATTTTTAACTCCTGAAAATGACAATTTTAGTACAATATTTAAATTTTGCAACTTATATGAAAAAAATGATGCAAAATTTAAATATTTACTAATTATTTACTAAAGTTGGTATTTTTCAGGATGCATTAAAGATATCTCGCCTGAACATTTTACTAAAAGTGACTGAGTAAATTACTTCAAATATTAATATTAAAAAGGCATTTAAAAAAGCTTTAAGACAATATTACATTAGGTATATCTAACTTTATTTGTTTCGGAAATTCAAATAAGGAATTCAGGTAATTATTTGAGTACCACAATTTTATAGTGTTTAAAGTTTGACTTTATATTCTAGAATTATAAAGTACCCGTTAGAAGCAAATGATGTGTTATAAGACCCCCTTTCCATTTAAAAACTTATTTTAGGAGTGCGCCCAACTGTCACATTGACATTTAAATGTTTATAGTTGTGATTGATATGTTTGGGTGGTTCCAGTCATAAACTTTTTTTTCCTAAACCTTATTTTAATAAATATTACTTTTTTAGGGTTGTCATAAAAATTTAATAACAATAATTCATTATTTAATGTTGGTTATTCTAAAAAATATATGTATGACTTTATTTCGATGATTTTTTCATGGTAACGATAAAACTTGGCTGGTAAAAAAAGTGGATTGCGGTCTTACGCTTTGAAGGTACGCGTCCAACAGAGACGGACGGGCTCGCGGATTTTTTTAACAAATAAATCCCTTGTCGTGTGCTCCAATGCGACGAGCTTATAATGGACGCACTGTTGGAAATTCATATCATATTATTTCTTAATTTTAAGTATATTTTATTATTTCTTAGCTATTTAAAAAGTTAAGTATTGCCTTACAAATGAAAACTGTTACCTGTTTTATGTAAGATTCTAAGAAAGGAGGGTTCACAAGTGTCACTGTTCGCTTGGCACCATGTGTTTCCAAGAAAAGCCATTTTTGCCCTCAAGTTATAGGGATAGGCCACTTGAAAAGAGGGCAGTTATGGCTTTTTAAAGAAACAAAAACAGTATTAACTTAAGTCAAAGACGAGTGAGTCGGTTTTATCGGGTGAAGTAAATTTGCTTTACGCGTTTCTTTGCCCCCTTTTATACCTGCATTTTGCAAGTTAATTTTAATATTCCAATTTTGGATTTTTGTTTAAACTACATACTCACTTTCATTTATTAGCTAAGTTATTGTCTCGCGAGTATCCGTGAATATACAGTAACTTAGCACATACAATTACCCTCTCTTAGCATTGGCTAAGTGGTCCTTCGAATACCATAATTATAGTTTTGTATATAAGCCGCCAAATCGCTTTTATACAACTTGTACATACTTCTGTAAATAAATATTATTTTATTACAAAGCAGTGTGTCATTTAACCGAGCTATCGAAGCAGTGTTGGAGGAAGCGAAAAAGTTGACGATTCCCCAAACACGCACTCTGACTTGTTTACAAGGCAGGCGGAGCGCGAGCGACCGGCTTGATCACCGGACCGTCTCTAGTGGAGGCCTACCTTTAACCAACAAGGTGTCCTCCCAATTTTATAAGATATGCAAAACAAGTAGTTTACAAACTCTATATTATAAATTAAGATTAACTATTTCTTGAAGAGAAATGTTAAGTATGGTATCGCTTCAATGCATTGCTGAACAAACAAAGCAGCGTTTTATAAGTGTAAGAGCCAGGCAGCCTTATCTTAATCGAGCGATAAACCACTAGAGTCGAGCCATTTTGTGCATCAGATAGGTAAAGTTGTTGCATTATTTGATTATCTACAAGAAATAGTGGAGCTTTGTTATGTTCAGGCTAATCTACTTCCACTTCTAAACTCTTTTATGTGTTGTTTGTGAATGAACTCTCTTAGGAATATCTTTTAGTTCAAGAGAAGTTTAAGTGCCTTTTCATTTAGGGGAAATATTAAAAAGCACTTTGCGTTTACTGTTTAATAATTCCGGTTAGTTTTTAAGTTTAAGTAGATGAGTTTTGTGTTGATACTGTTACAGACTTTCAAAAATGTGTTTAGGTTATAGAATTTTAGAGAGTTAGGATCATTTAATTTAGTTTGTTAATTTATTTAAATAATTTACCTTAATTTTTCCAAGTTCTTTCATCACTTTCGAAGGTTTCCGAAAACGCCCGAATTATCTATCAATAACTTTTATGCCATCATGTACTATGGAATTTTCATGATATTTCTCGAATATTCTAGATCATTCTTTACTCTTCCACCATACTATAAAGGGCGACGGGAAATCTCGAATCAGTCAGTATAAATTCGACTTTTGTGTTGTAAACTTCGAGACATTGACAAGAGTAGATTTTGTCGTTGTTGTAACCATAGTTACGTTCCATTGTTAATAAAGGTATAAAAACGGAGACACGTGTTTTTATACGAGGTGATACGGAACATTTGGTGTCAGAAGCGGAACGGAATTACCCAAGGAAGACGAAGTAGTCAAGAAGAAAATTTGAATGCCAGTTGAGACCAGACAACAAACAGCCGTTATGGAGGAAATTAGTGCTCTAATTAAGCTAATGATGGAAAAACAAGAAGACTTAAAAGAAGATCTAAAAGTAATGAAGACGAGCCAAGAATCCCTGAAAGAAGACCTAAAGAAAGAAATGCAGACAAGCCAAGAAGCCATGAAAGAAGACCTAAAGAAAGAAATGCAAACAAGCCAAGAAGCCATGAAAGAAGACCTAAAGAAAGAAATGCAAACAAGCCAAGAAGTCATTAAAAATGAAATGAAGACCAATTTAGAAGAAATGAAGAAAAGTCAAGAAGAAATGAAGACAAATCAAAAGAAATGAAGCGGGAAATCAAAATCAGTCAAGCAGAAACGAGACAACAAATCGAGAAAATTCAAAATGACATAAAAAAAGGACAAGAACAAATGAAGCAAGAGATAAAAGAAAAGATAGTGAAGATTCGAGAACACCTGAGGGGAGAATTTCATCAATGCCAAGATGAGATGAGAAAGGAAATGTTGCTTGAATTAAAACTTACAAAAGAAGATGTCAAAGAAGATATAGAAGAAATACAACAGACTGTGCAGTTAGTTCAAGGTCAAATGAAACAAGAAGTGCAGCAATTACACCGGCAAATTCAAAATATAGCCAGTACAGGTGTCGTTCCAGGATGTGGTACTCCAGCAACTGTTATGAAACCACCAACGTTTGACGGAAAGGTACCGTGGGTTACGTACCTTAGACAATTTGAAGCTGCTGCGAACGGCAATAATTGGAGTTTACCAGAAAAGGCACGCGCACTAGTGCTTGCTCTACGAGGTGAGGCCATGGAGGTATTAAGAAATATTCCTGAAGAGAAACAAGGCGACTATCAATCAATTGTAATGTTCCTAGAAATGAGATATGGCGAGACACATTTGCAGGAAGTTTATAAGGCGCAGCTGCAGGGACGAAGACAAAAATATAACGAAAGCCTTCAGGAATATGAAGCTGACATCGTACGATTGATTAATCTGACATATCCAACATACCCAGAAGAAATAAAACAAGAACTAGCCGTGGGTAGTTTCATTGAAGGTCTACGCGATCCAGACATGAATCAGGCTTTAAGAATGGCCAGATTGAAGAAAATATCAGAAGCTCTTGCCTACGCGCTTCAATTCGAAACAGCCAAACAAACGTCTAGGAGTCAGACAAGAATAAGAAGAATAAACTTTGTACCAGAAGAAGACAATTCAAATAATGATTTTGCAAGAGTAATGAAGGAGTTGCAAGAAATTTTCCTTAAGAAGCAAACAGAAGAAGACAATAGTATGACATTTAGAAGAAGAAATACTATCCGCTGTTGGAAGTGTGGTAAAGAGGGGCATCTACAGAGAAATTGTACCAGATTTAATGCCCCTACTAGTAGTCCGGAAAACTCCCAGTAGTCAGCTTCAAGGGGCGAAAGCTGGCTAGGTGCTACCAAGCCCCACCAACAACAACTATTAGAGTATCCCGGCTGCAGAACAATGGCTCCAGCTTGGTAGTACTTGGAAATGTATGCGGTCGGGAATGTGAGATGGTACTAGATACTGGTTCCACACATACCATCGTGAAGCCGAACATCGTAGCTCACTGTAAAATATACCGCCCTGTAAAGAATTACCTTTTAGAAACTGCTAATGGAGAAATTATACCAGTTAAAGGCATACATGAAGCCAGAATAACTCTAGGAACAACCACATTTATCCACGTCGTGTTTGTTGCCGACATCCTGGACGAAGTTATCCTTGGCCTTGACATTATGGAGAATCAGAAGTTTGTACTAGACCTTCCACAACGGGTGCTGCGAACAAATAATGAAGAGATCGTAATGAGATTACCACGGAGTAGTGAAACATCGATTCGAGAAGTTATCCTCACAGAAGATGTCATTCTACCGCCAAACTCAGAAAGCATCATACAAGCAAGGTTTGAAGACTCAGAAGAAGGTGAAATCGTTTTAGTCGAACCAGTAGAAAATTGTCCGTTATACGCTAAAGGAATTCTACCAGCAAGAACTTTGGCGCAAACCAAAAGAAATATGGTATTTGTGAGAATGATGAACCTGAAAGATTTCCCTCAACAGGTCAAAATGGGTGACAAAATCGGTACCTGTCAACCTGCTGCTATGATAGTTACCTGTCCCTGTACCACACCTGCAGGAGTCTCCACACGTAAACTACCTGATGCTCTGCGAGACCTGGTGATTTCATCAAAATCCTTGTTAGACCCAGTCCAAGTATCTATGCTGGAAGAACTTTTAAGAAGAAATCAAGATGTTTTTTCTTTATCCGAAAACGATTTGGGTAAAACCAGTGTAGTTCAACATCGAATAAACACTGGAGACGCATCACCGATAAAACAACCACCCAGAAGAATTCCTTTAGCTAAGAAAGAAGAAGTTGAAAAGTTACTTGAGGACATGCAAAATCAAGGCATCATAGAACCATCCCAGAGCCCATGGTCATCTCCAGTAGTCCTAGTCAGGAAGAAAGATGGTTCCACCAGATTTTGTGTTGACTTCAGAAGACTGAATGACGTCACGAAGAAAGACAGTTTTCCACTACCAAGAATAGACGATACCCTAGATACACTCACCGGATCAAAATGGTTTTCGACATTAGATCTAAAAAGTGGTTATTGGCAAGTAGAACTTCATCCGGAAGACAAGGAAAAATCTGCTTTTTCAACTGGAAACGGACTGTGGCAGTTTAATGTTATGCCATTTGGTTTATGCAATGCCCCCGCTACTTTTGAACGTTTGATGGAGTTGACATTGCAGGGGACTAACGGAAGCCTGATATGTCATTATATTACGATTTAACAAGAAAAATTCTCCGGGGTATTTTTGCTCCGGGGGGGAATGTCCCCCGGGCCATCCCTTGAATGTAACGCTGCTAATTTTTACCTATTTAGCCTATACAAATCTTCACACCTGGCCCAGTAGTAGAGGTAGAGCACGGAAGGTTTTGGCATTCCCTGACCAGGAAGGCTCCATATGGAATTCCTGGAAAGTGGCCGATTTTAACCAGGTTCCACTAATTGGCCAGTTTGACTCAATGAATGATTGCCCTTCATTCAGAATTAGTAAAAAAGTTTTTATACAAAGTCGGTCTATATAGGGTCACGACATTCCGGCCATATTGCTTTGACGTGTTATGACGTAAAAGTAAAAAAATATTAGAAAACATTTTCTAGATTATTTATACTACTTGTTTGTAAACAACATATAAGTTGTGTGTATAAATACACAAAATGTAATAACTTTAGTATAGTAACAAATGCTAATTTAAGACTTTGTTCAAGAAATTGGATTTTTAAAATTTCTCGCCATTACTACACATGCTGCAATTGCTCCACAGCGCCTTTCGAAACGCAACCCAAATAAACCGTTGTTTTAAATGAAGTTCAAATACTCGACAACAGATGGCGCCACTACACTCCAATTTCCAAGTTGAAGGGGTTGGAGGGAAGTCCTTATATCTTTTAAAGATACGCCGCTGGGAGGTAAAATGGGAACTTTCTTGTTCGAGGGGGGGATAAAGGGCTATCACACTATATGAGTCCCTTTATCGTATCGGGACTCCTTTTCAAGTTTTATCGGCACGCAAGCCATTTTATCAAGCTTAGTTTTATTATATATAATGATTTCGTGTTTTCTCTTTAAATGGGTGCGATAACCAAAAAAAAAAAAAAAAACACCGGCCATTTCTGTGTTTACATAGTCTTCTTTATGACTTGTACGAATTATGTTACTATCTGGCCTTTGCGCCAAGAGGCACGACCCATGTGCCTTGTGGGTATTTTATTTCGCCGCCCCTTTCTTCTTCTTTTTTCCTTCAGAAATATTTTTAAGGCAAAAAAATCCATTTCTTTCTATTCTAGGTTTTTATTTTCGCCGCCCCTTTCTTCTTTCCTCCAGAAACGGATGATGGAAACAATAATTAAATATAAGTATACTTAAAAAAAAAACTAAATATAGCTAAAGGGATACATGTTCAGAACAATTACAGTAGAACAATAAATTAAAAAAAAAATGCATATATATATATATATATATATATATATATATATATATAATTATTCAGTATCACATTATTTATCACAAAAGTCTTCGTTTAAAGCCAGAGAGACTGCAATCAAAAATATCAATATTTTTATCCAAAGAGTTTAAGTATTTTAAAGCTCTATCTATAGGGGAGTGTGCGCCATAGTTTGTTGAATGGAAGGGAATGTAGAATAAGTCCACATGTCGTAAACATCTATTAGGCACATTCAATCGAATCAAAGCCAGCAACTGAGAGCAATTAGTAATACCATTTATCAATTTAAAAATAAAACATGCATCAAACATGAGTCGCCTCTTCACAAGTGTTGCCAACCTTAACACATTCAACATATCCACTCTATGATAGTTCTCCATACACAGACCATTATTAAAAGCAGCAAATCTTAAAAAATTGTGTTGAACACGTTCAATCATATATTTATGGTTGTGATAAAAGGAGACCATATCACGTTGGCATATTCCACATTCGATCTAACAAGTGAACAAAATAGATTTCTTATTGTCTCAATTGAAAATTGAGAACAATTTCTCAATACAAATCCCAACATTCTCATTCCCTTACGACTCACCCTGGAAACATGCTCAACAAAAGTTAGCCTTTCATCAAACCAGACACCAAGATCCTTTGAAGTCTTGGTATAGGACAAATCCACATTATCTATTGAGTACTTTGTTGGAATTCTCTCACGACTTCGAAAAAACTGATATAATAACATTTATTTATATTTAAAAACAGATGATTCGACTGTGTCCACTGCCAGAGCGCATTCAGATCCTCCTGAAGTTCCACTGCGTCCCCCCGTCTCAACCACTTTGTAAATTTTTAAGTCATCAGCAAACATTAGACCCTTTGAATGACGTAATACGTCAGTCAGAACATTCACAAATAACACAAACAGAAGGGGAGCGCAATGAGACCCCTGGGGAACACCAGATGTAACCTCAAATACTCTTGAGACATTATTATTAATCTTCACAGCCTGCGTTCTACCTGTAAGAAAACTACCTAACCATTTAATAAGTCCCTGAGAAAAGCCCAAACCTACGAGCTTTGTCAAAAGAATCTTAAAGTTCACCCTGTCGAAAGCCTTGGAGAAGTTAGTGTAGATTGTGTCTACCTGATGGCCCCTCTCCAAGGCTTCCAACAAGTCAATCTTAGTTTCTTAATAACTAGGACTTACCTCTCCCAGTTTCTCCAAGCTGAACATGAAGTTAAGTTTAAATAATACTAATGCCACTGGGACTTTGGCATCTACACTGGTTTCTGCAGCCAAGTCATAGCATCTAAAAGAAAATAATATAGGTACATTTTACCACATAGAAGCCATTGAGAACAAATAAGTTGTGGACCTCCTAATATTAACTAACGGCCGTATTCACCAAGCTCTGACAAATATTTATCAGACTGACAGCCTGCTTTTAATGTAGTGTCAGTTACTTCCTCTCAGTCCATAACTTGTAAAATGCTTCAAGAGGGTTGTACATGAATTGCTGAGAGCGTCAGCTGCGGCGTCGATGGTGAAATTATACAGGGTGCTTCAAAAGAAAGATCCATTCCAAACTTGTGTTTTTTTTTATCTTTGGACAAACCACGAAGACAAAAACCTAAATACTAACTTAGTAGGTGTCTTAAGCGAGGTAAGAGGGAGTTTGTTGACACGGGACTTAAATACTTGAAGATATGGGGGAAGGAAAGAACTCCGCGGGCAGCAGGTTCCACATTCTAGAAACTCTAGGGATAAAAGAACGAACAAAGTGGGAAGTTCAGGGCCTGTCCAGTTGGACCGTATAGGGATGCATACGCGCGGAACCACGAGTTTCTCTGTTGCGAACCGTGAGTGGAGAAACTATACTGGACAATTCTTTAGAGCAGAAGCCATGGAAGTACCTATAAAAAGCGATAAATCCCCCACAGCCCGACGATGGGCAAGAGAGGGAAGCCTTTCTGTAAGTGAACGATCATTAATGAGACGAATAGCTCTTCTTTGAATAGAATCCAGAATGCTTAAGGTTGTGGGGGAAGCCATGCCCCAGATATGAGAATAATACTCCAAGGGAGGTCGGATTTGGGACACATATAAAGTGTATAAATTAGAAGGTGAAAAATACTTTTTGGCTCAAAGAGAAATCCAAGCTTTTTTGAAGCTGCTGTGGCTATAGATACAATGTGTTTATGCCAGTTAAGGTTACTTTCAAATGTCACGCCCACAAGATTGAAGGTGTCTTTGCTCTGTAAAACTTGGCCGCTTATAAGTAGAGGATGAGTATTTGATTGTGTTTTGGATGCATTAAAATTGACGAGATTTTTGGCGCCCCAATCCAACATTAAATTAAGATCCTGCGAAAGAGATATCTGCATCGCTCTGTGTTTGTTTTCCAAATCAGGTTTAGTGATGGGTTTAGGAACCTGAAAACTGGACTAAAGGGTAAACTATGAATGGAATTAGTTGTGGACGAGAGAAGGTCGTTGATGTGAAGAAAAAACAATGTTAGTGCCAGAACTGAGCCCTGAGGCACTCCAGCATTAACTTGGTGAAAGCTTGAAGAATGGCCGTCCACAATAACTGATATACGTCGATCAGTTATTTTCGTTTTTTTAAGTGGAACACCCTGTTTATTAGTTCAGTTTTGAATTGTAGAAAAAACCGTAAATTTTATCAGCGATACCTATACCAAAAATGTAAGGTTTTTAAGAGATTTAGGACTCTGTGAAAAATTCTTGACAAAAATAAAATTTTAATAAATCCTACCTTAATTACGCTTGACTTTGAATATTATGTTAGATTGCTAGAGTATTAACTGTATCATCACCTACATTTAATTTTTACTAAAATTATACAGGGTGTCCAAAAATTAATATAATATTAAATATTAGTTTCTGGACACCCTGCATAATTTTTAGTAAAAAATTTAAATGTAGGTGGTTGTTCACTCAATATTCTAGCAGTCTAACAATATATAAGGTCAAGCGTAAGTAAGGTACAATATATTATAACTTTTTGTCATGACTTTTCCAAAAATCCCAAATATCTTAAAAACCTTTCAGTTTGGGTATAGGGATCGCTGATAAAATCTACTGTATTTTTATCCCTACAATCCAAAAATGACCCTGTACAATACCACCATCGGACATGCAGCTGACGCTCACAATGATTCATGTACAACCCTCTTAAATAATTTTACGAGTAATGGACCAAGAGGAAATAGCTGACAAGATTTTGAACCTAATTCGTGGTCTAAACTAAAAAAAATGTTCTGAACATTGATTATGATATTGACTCCGTGGTGATTAATCGGAAAACTAGTGTGCGGGATCTTGGTGTTACTTATGATTGTAAATTAAGTTTTGTTGAGCACATATTGTCACAAATTAAGAGTGCAAATCGAATGTTGGGATACATTATTCGAAATACCCGTTTGTTTAAGTCATTTGCAGCTATAGACTTGCTTTACAGGTCCCTTGTAGGCTCTAAAATAGAATATTGTGCTCTAGTTTGGTCCCCTTTCTACAGTAAATACAAATAATCATTAGAAACGGTACAAAG
Organism: Listronotus bonariensis; assembly: GCA_014170235.1. NCBI lineage: Eukaryota > Metazoa > Arthropoda > Insecta > Coleoptera > Curculionidae > Listronotus > Listronotus bonariensis. Next base: position 61,706 of record JACEGR010003358.1, read on the forward strand.
TCGCTATTTGAAATGCAAATACTTTCGGGAAACAGGTACATATCTATACAATGCTCGGGAATTTTTAAGAAATTATTATAATGTCTTCTTCATTTACATGGGCTTATTCAAAATTTAGTTGATAATACATATATGGTAAATAACCTAAACTATAGAGTACCAAGATTAAATAGAAGATGTTATGAGACATTTTACTGTAGAAGGGCAAGATCAAATCTAGCTTAAGTGCTCCATTATATAGAATGCAACAACTGCATGATCGACACTGCCAGAGCATAGATATATTTAATCTATTGAAGAGTCAATTTAAAGCTAAATTAAAATTAATTTAATTCACTCCGAATGAGTGATGCTCTTTGTAATGTACCTTTGTTATGTGTAAACCAAGTGTAATGTATTTAAATTTGATTTTTTTCTTAAGTTAGGTTTGCATAATATCATATTATGTATTGTTCTGTAAATGGTTAGTTATTGTAGCAACTGTAGAACAAATAAATAAATAAATAAATTTAATGCAGACACTTAATTAACACCCTGTATATTGCCTTGGTACAAAAAATGGTAACCAAGGTGTGCTCTATGATACCTTTTAGCCAAATGTATATCCTTTTCCATACCCAATCCTTGCTCATGCATATACCCTAAATTAAACATCGCTTGAGGATTATGTTGTTGTTCAGCTGCAACTCTATACTGTGTTGCGGCAGTTTCAAAATCTACTGCCGTACCTAGTCCGTAATAATAGTAATCACCCACTTTAACCTAAAAACAAAGAACACTGCACTAAGATTTCCAGCAAAATGTAAAATAATAGCTATTTATGTATCAAGGGCGTTACTAGGACTATAATGCCCAGAAGGTCGAAATAGCCTGAGGGACTCTGGCCCGAGGGCTAGATTTCGACCTGATGGGCATTAAGTCCAGTAAAGCCCGTGGATTGCATACAATGCTTTATGTTTTACCCAAATAAGAGTTTTTCAATGACTAATTACATTATTTATTCGCAATATAAAAAATAAGTTGGACCTGTACCTGTATACGTAAGTAGATAATGACTGGTGTTAAGTTTGACTTTGATGTTTCTATCAGTTAGTCAGTTGGCATTTTTATTTAACGATTTGCTCAAAATGGAAGAAATTCCACAAAATATAAGAGAAAAGGCCATAAAAGCGACCGAAAATCTTTTGCCAGTTAAATCAAGGCAACAGTATGATCGGGAGTATGGCATATTTGGTATTTGGAAAGATGCGAACGCAATTCTTCAAATAACCGAAACCGTTTTAATGGCATATTTTCAGAAACTGGTAAGTTATTGATTTTATTTTAATACATATGTTTAACAAACTTTATTATTTTTAGTCGGAAAAATACAGTCCGAACTCTATCTGGACCAAATAGCGTTAGTGCTACCCCCGCTGCTACCATCACAAAAAACACCGACCATTCTATAGTGGGATCAGCTACATTTTCCGGGACATTTCAAAATTGTAATTTTTATTTTGGAAATAAAGTTTAATTTTTAGTATTGTTTAAAGAAAAATTATTTTTTGTATAAACTTGATCTTTATTGTGAGAGAAATAAAATTGGATAAGCAATAAAATTTCCATATTAGCGCATTAGGGCATTATAAGCGGGCATTATCATAATGCCCGCTTATAATGCCCTAGGTGTGATAGCAGGTATTATTGCTACCATAACATATTCCGTTTCTAAGGTATTACAGATCAATAATAGATGGGTAAAACATAAAGTATTTAAGACCAAATTGTTTTGTTTAAATACCTTGTATTAGGTCTATAAATCAGATTATCATATCACATATGGATCACCCTGTACAGGGTGCGCCAAATTTAACGTTTTTACAAAATTACAAAATCTCTGTAAATAAAAAAAGTAATGAAGTATTAAAGACAACGCAAGAAATTTAAAAATATGTTGTTCCACTAATAACTTTGGCTTAAAATTTGAGCCTGGCATATGGGGGTCATTTTTGAGTAAAACCAAAGAATACCAATCCATAGAACCCCACAAGTGAGATTTCAGCGTACCCTTAAAATTTTTAGTACCTACCGCGATCAACAGATGGCGAAAGTAGTACGATGTCGCTTTGCTAATACGATTACCATCAGAAATTCATAGCAGTCGCTGACGAGCAGTCGGCCCGATCATTTAGAGTGAGGATATACGCAAAATTTAATAAAAATCAAATCCCCGATAAATGGTAGTATCCATAAGATTATTAAATTTATTATTTCAGAATAGGATATATCGATGGGTTTTTGACATCGTAAGCGACATTCGTCAGTTTTACGGGAAACGTTTTTTTTTTTCATTGGCTTTATTTCAGATGAAGATATGTTCTATATTGGTTCGGAGGTTCATTTAATTAATGGTAGTTATTTGGGTACACGCCAAAAAATAAATTAATAGCACCAAAAAACCAAAAAAAATAAAGGAAGTAAATAGAGAACTAAAAATCGACGTTTTCGTGGCAGGTCTACCTAAAATTTTTTAGGGTACGCTGAAATCTCACTTGTGGGGTTCTATGGATTGGTATTCTTTAGTAAAACATACAGAAACATGAGTTTTGCTATAAATTGTGTCAAATTTGTCCCAGCCCGTACACACGTAAACTACATTTTAAGAAAATAACCAACCTGTGCAGCGGAATATCCTTGTGAAGCCGCTCGGGACCAATACAGCAACGCTCTAACCAACGCGTCGTGAGTGTCCAACATGGGGACTTCCCCTGTCCAACATGAACGCCGCGTTACTCTGGGCAACCTCATAGCCTAATTCTGCAAGTAAAGCATATTGGACGAAAGCCTGATTGTAGAGGCCGTCTCTATAATCTGAATGAGCCTAAAAAGATAAATAAAACATTTATTTGTTTGGTTAAACATTGTTAATAACATTTTTTATTAGTTTTAAAAGAAGAAGAGTTTTGGACTCCCATTGTCTTTATTTCATTTAAGGTCGAGCCACACATAACCGAACCGAGCGAGTGGGGCAAATTAATTCGGAAAAATTCAAAAGTACTTTTCATGCCCTCAAAAATATACCAAGCATTTTTGTCAAACTAAATCTATTATTTTATGTATTTTGTGTTTGTAATTTGTTTAAATAAAACAGATATTCTTACTTATCTTTGTTCCTTTTTTTCTAAACTTTAAGTGTAAGATAGGTAAAACTCTGGCCACACATAACCGCAACGATGTCCCACAAGACCCGCATCGTAGCACAACCGTGTCTGGTACGGTCTGAAACATGCCCAGCAAATGAAATCATACGTGGATCGGATAGCGCCGATGTTCCCCGAGCCAAGCTTTGAGTTGACAGGCGTCACTTTTTTTTCTGTTGATTACGTATAGGTTAAAGGTTAGTTGTTGTAAACAAACTATACATGAAAAAGTGATTTAATGAGTATTAAAAAGTATAAAATTAATTTTATTTTTAGAACATGTGAATAATATGTGAGTAAAACTTACTATATATTGTTATTTTTTGTTTTATAAGTTTTTTTAGATTAAAAATTCGATAAATCAAATGAACTAATGTTAATTTACTTGTTAAAATGCGGTGTGGGGTATGTGGTCGGGCACGAAGCGGTGGTGATATTAAGCCTACAGCATTTGTACAACGGTACATTTCAAAACCGAGACACGGCCGTGCTACGGTGCAGTACTTTGTGTGGTTATATGTGGTCAAACCTCAAAACTGTTATACCTTATTTGTAAAAATTTAATTTATGATCAGGTGTAATTTAAAGCATGGTTTATTTGTGTTATATGACTGCAGTTTGATTAAATCCAAATGTTTGCACCACATCCTCCTACATTTCCCCAGGGAAACGTACGGCCACGGACTCGTTGCGGTAATGTGAGGCCTAACCTTCATTCACACATTTCGGGCATTACTATCTCTGCCAGTGCAAACTGTTACACTTGAAAACAGACAGAGATAGTACTACCCGAAACGTTGTGTGAATAAATAAAATAAAGACAATGGAATTCCTTCAAATCAAATCAAATCAAAATATGCTTTATTGTTTAAGAACTATTTCTTGTTAACAAAGCTCTCTCTATTTTTTTCTTGGTTTTGGTCCCTTCAGGTCCATTCCACCACTCCCCTTCCGGACTATGCTTTCCAGGGCTTCGTCGGCGGAAAATCTGGATAATCGAGCTCGTAGCTCCCAGAAATTCCAAAAAGAAAACAAACAATTCAACAATCGATACAATGCATAAATTGTCGGCTGTCAAACCAAGACCTGCTACTGGTGTTACATATAACCTTCACTTTCACTACTGACAGTTCCCATGGCACGCCCATCTATTTTCCGCCATTTGAGAAATACCTCGTGTTCACCACCAAACAGGATACCATCAGCTTATAGGAATATTCACTCACAGCGCTTAGATCCAGAAGAAAGATGCCGTCAATTTAGCGTGAATCTTTCCTTGATCCTCGAAGGTAAAAACGTTCGTACGACACCTCTAGCCGCCACGCCGGGAAGAACTTTGTAGTCCTCTACGCACGTTCGCACTGTCCGGAGGTCAAACAAAGAGTCCTATAATGGAAGTCCTTCTTCTTTGAATACTAATAATAATGCATTGTCTACCAAATTCAAACATTTTTTTACCTGCATAAGTAATTCGCCCCAACGCCCCCTTTCGGCGACATTTTTAAACAATTCCACTGCTGTTGTGCAAGATCGAAGCATACCCGTTCCTTTAGCGTTCATCTGACCTAAATTGTAGTAGGCTAAGACGTGGCCCGACTGTGAAGCCAAGGAAAAGTACTTCTGGGCTAGTTTATAGTCTTTTTCACTCCAATACCACCTAAAAATTAATAATATTGGTATTAATAATCAGTTAGGCCAATGAAGAACTTAACTTTTTGCTTTATTGTAGTTTTGTACTCTTTGTGCCAGCTTAAAATTACAGGGTTCCCCATAATAGGCTACCCATTTTAATCATGGAATTAATGTTTTTTTTTTTTAGTTTATCAAACAAACTTTTCTATACTAAATTACAGGCAACTCTTCGGGATTTCTGATATCTTATAAATCTTTGGCTAATAATATATATAATTTATTTTGAATTGACCTGGCAGCACTGTTTAATTTAGTAACTTACCAAAATACATATTTCCCAACTGCAACTGCCCATCTACCCATCCTTGATCCGCGGCAGCTAAAAAGTACTGATAAGCCTTGGCATAATCCTTTTCCACGCCCCTTCCATACATATACATTAAACCCAGACCACTTAGACCCACGGGGTTGTTGAGTTCGGAAGCTTTCTTGAAGTACCTGAAGGCTGTCTCGTTGTTTGCTTCGACGTCATCACTTCCATCAAGATATATCTAAAACGACAAATTTTAATTTGGGTACCCATAGACAACATGGTAAAAACAAAAATAAACAATTATTTGCCCTAAAATAAATAAGCAGTCGTTCATCTCTATCGTATTTTTTTTTTATCACAATCCACGAAGGCTGAAAGCCTAAATACTAACGTACCGTGGGTGTCTTAAGCAGGGTAAGAGGAAGTTTGTTAACACGGGACTTAAAAACTTGAAGATTTGGGGGGAAGGAAAGACCTCCGCTGGCAGTAGGTTCCACAGTCTAGAAACTCTAGGGATAAAAGAACGAACGAAATGGGAAGTTCGGGGCCTGTCCAATTGAACCGTATAGGGATGCATACGCGCGGCACCACGAGTTTCTCTGTTGGGAACTGCAAGAAGAGGGACTATACTGGACAATTCGTCGGAGCAGAAGCCGGTAAAGTATCTATAGAAGAGCGATAGATCTCCCACAGCTCGACGATGGGCAAGAGAAGGAAGTCTTTGAGTAAGTAAAGGATCATTAATAAGACGAACAGTCCTTCTTTGAATGGCATCAAGAATGCTGAGGGTTGTAGGGGATGCCATTCCAAAGACATGAGAACAATATTCCAGAGAGGGTCGAATTTGGGACACATACAAAATGTATAAATTGGAAGGAGAAAAATACTTTTGGCTCGGAAAAGCTTTTCCAAGCTTTTTTGAAGGCTATAGATACAATGTGTTTATGCCAGTTAAGGTTATTCTCAAATGTGACGCTCACAAGGTTAAATGTGTCCCCGCTCTGCAAAACCTGGCCACTCATAAGCAAAGTATGAGTGTTTGATTATTTTCTTCGCGACAAGAAACATGACTGTGTTTTGGATGCATTAAATTGAACGAGATTTTTGGCGCCCCAATCCAATATAAAATTGAGATCCTGTGAAAGAGATATCTGCATCGCCCTGCGTTTGCTTTCCAAGTCGGGTTGAGAGATTGGTTTGGGAACCTGAAAAGTGGAGTGAAGGGTACTATCGTCAGCATAACTATTATTGTTTTTTAGTATTACTTTTATACCAATTCGTATTTTTTTTTGTTAAATATTAGGGGATAAACTAGAACTAAGACGTTTAAGACATATGTTCATTTTGAAATGTTTTTTTATTTTTTATTGTAGAATTAGCCTTTAGAGTTTGTCGGATAAGTTGTGAAACACCTGTATAGGGTGTCTCCGAATAAGGTGGGAATCTCTCGGATTTATATAGAACACATGACAATTTTTTTTTCAACAGCCCCCCATTTTAGAGATATGTATATCACTTTAAAGACTCTGCTAAAAATGGTGTGTTCTTGAAACTTTATAGCTTGTGGTATATTAAAACTCTTTTTTTTTTATTATAATTATTAGTTAGAACTCTTTAAAATTTCGTCGTTGTAAAATATTGGCATTCTTTAGTTTTTTTTTTTTTTTTAATATTTAACACACCGTAGTTCTAAAACTAAGACGTTTAGGACATATGATTATGTGAAGTTTTTTCTTATTTTCTGTTGTAGAATCGCCCTGTAGAGTTTGTCGGTTGAGTTACTGGACACCCTGTATGTATGTATACATGTATGTATGTCTATTGGTGCCTAAACGGTGAGGTTTATCGACTTTAATAAAGAGTACCTTATTTTTTAAGTTTTTGATTGTCTATAAAATGGCGCCTCCGGCTTTGCAATATCTGTCAAAATAAAAAGTTATGATGTAAATAAATTTGTAGTTTTAGGTAAAGTGCCCTCTGGCGGTATTTAAAAAAAGTACTTTTGTCTTAAAATTTTAGAATCTGCAAAGCTCGATTTATGTGCCAAATATCAACTGGATTGGTTAAAAAATAAATGCAATATGGCGAAAAAACCAAAATAAAAATTGAACGAATGACATTTTGAAAAAAATTATATGAAACTCTACCCTTATTTTGTTAAGTAGAATCACCGCCTTATGTTTCGTGATCGATTTTTGAATCATCCTGTATATGCTTGGGTTTATTCATATGACCTATTATTGACTTTTCGCGTTCTCTACGTATGAAAGGTCTCATAAGACTCCATACACATAGATAGCGTTGGTCCGTTGCCCGCATTCCCGGCTTCCGCTAATGTGAAAAGGCAATATAAGTTATTCAAGAACAACCGTTTTTCAGCGGCATTTTTTAAGGGCACAAATCTCTAAATAGTGGGTGGGTATTAGAAATAAAATTGTAGGAACTCATATTATTTTCATGTGTTCTACCGAGTGTTGCTCCGCCGAGCGGGACATAGGGAATCCCATGTAAATTTTGAAGTAGTCAAATATTGGCTCACCTATTTATTTTAGAAAAAAATGCTATTAGGATTTATTAAAGAGCACAATAAGTTCCGCTTAAAATGAAAATTTGAGCACTTTTCAACCAACCAGTACAAGAGTAAACTGCTTAAATACTTCTGAAACGTAGTATCTCAATATGCACCCTGTACTCTAGAAATCAATAATAAAAACACCATACCGATTTATCAGTGACAATTTATTTATAATGTCATTGCCAAAACGGAACAATTTTATACGGGAATTTCAAAAGAATCCTCGCATTTCATTTTAGTTTACAGCTAATTCCAACACATGCACTCACAGTTACGCAAGACAATAAAACAAATTTGTCTACATTTAGAAATCAATTTATGACGAAAATATCAGGATTTAATCAAACGCTTAAATATTCCTCCATTAACTGCCAGACAATAACCCATATGATTATAAAACTCATTTCTTACGTTGGCTAGTTGGTACATCGATATTCTGGCACATTCAGCGGAAATAGCATTCCTTAGCTGGTCTAAATTTTCATATTTTTTATTGGTATAAAGCTTAGTTTCTAAATGTCCCCATAGAAAAAAATCGTTTGGCGAAAGATCCGGAGACCTGGCTGGCCAAGATATTGCGTGGTTCGGGCCTATGATGTCGTTATTAAATGCGTTGTTCAAGTATTCGCGCACAGCACTGTGTGCTGGGCAGCCATCCATTTAATACCAAATCTCTTGATGTTCAAGAGCAAGGTTGGTGGTGTGGTCTTGTCCAGTAATGTTCTCCAGTTTTCTCGTGATAATGTTTCCTTCGGCCTCCTCTACACAAAGTATAGTGATAAAGAAAATCGACGTGAAAATTAAAGACAAATTGTACAAAACGAGAGGGATTTAGAAGTGTCTAAATCCCTCTCGTTTTGTACAATTTGTCTTTAATTTTCACGTCGATTTTCTTTACATTTGCAATTATTGATTACTGTGCCTGTAGTTTCAATTTTTTTATCGTCCTTTCTACTGTTGATTTACTTGGTATTGGCCTATTAGGAAAATAGGCTGCAAACATATCCGCTGCTCTTCGATAAATATTTCCCTAATAAAACCATTTTATAATAGTGATTTTTTCTTGATTTAAGTAGTTCATTATTTAAAAATGATGTGACATTGTTTTGACAACTTGAGAGTACAAGGTTAAATAATTTTTCTGGTATTTTATTATAAACTTCTAATAATACAGGGCGCGTAAGAAGATAGGAGATTCGTAACTTATTTTAGCATTTATCTTTTAGCTGGCGTACTGAGAAGAGCTGGAATTTGTACACTGGTTACAACTTTTCGTGCTCTTTAAAAAATTCTAATAATATTTTCTTCTAAAATAATTAGGGGAGCCAATATTTGACAACTTCAAAATTTACATGGGATTCCCTATGTCCCGCTCGACGGAGCAACACCCGGTATAGGAAATCTGGAGATTGCCCTCATATTCCGGGACACCCTGTATAATATACCATAAGTTTTTACCTTTCCCAAATAAGCCATTGCCATTGCATTTCCTGCGTTCGCAGCCTGAGTAAAGTAATGCATAGCTTTTTGATAGTCCAGGTCTACTCCTCTCCCACCTTGGTAATGCAATTGACCTAATCCAACCTAAAAGAGAAACCAATTGAATTTTTTCTATAGGAAAATAAATTATTTTTTATATCTGTGTATTTATTTGTTTCCTTTTTACCTGTGCCTGAACATCCCCTTTTTCGGCCAAGAGCTGATAATACTCAAAAGATCATTGTCCAAAATGCCTGATGTATACCCATTTTCCAACTCATCTAGTAACCTAATTCTTTGGATAGCTGCTCCGCCGCTAAATGACACACCTTGGCTAACTAAAGGACCAAAAGTATGATAAAGGAATATAAAACTAATTTGAATAATAATAAAATTAAAAAACATTAACTAAATGACAAATGTTTTTGTTCTAATAGTATAGGAGGTAGCAACGTTTTCGAAAAAAAAATTAGGTTAGCTGATTTTTGGATATGTTTTCTTTCCTCTTCTGTATAGACCCTGGGCTGTCTTGCTGGCGGTAGTGGTTGCGTTTATAAGTTCGCATCCTACCTGTACAGGGTGGCTCGAATTCGACGCTCATCATTGGGATTTCGGAAATCGTAAGAGATACAGGATCGGTTAAATGGAGGCAAAGTTGCGCAATTTGATGCTCAATAAAATGCCGTTTTGCTTTTTAAAAAATTCCGAGTACTTCCGAAGATATTCGAAAAAACCGGAATTTTCAATTTTGGTTTCTATTGTTTCCTGGCTATATTTGTTAAGATAACTCAAAATGAAAAACACATTTTCATGGCAACTTTTTCTGCTCTATAATTCAGTGTGATTAAATATTGAATCTGACGTTTCGGCTTCTGGCGACCATCATCAACTTAATTTTTTAAATACGGACCTGATATTTTTTCAATTTAAGTAAATCCTTTCATCACTCTTCAAACACTATATATCGCCACTTTGATATTTTCCGACGTTTCGTACAGACAATTCCATCACCAGAATATTGCATATTTATTTAACCATAATACGGCCCTGAACTACATTTTTAGGTAAGAAGGTAAAAAAGAATAAACTTATTACATATTCGTAATCTTTTTATTGCAACTCATTAATATCTAACAGCAGAAATTACTTTATTAACCGAAAATTTCATGAATATTAGACATAAGATACAAAAAGGTAGACAACAAATCAGCTTACATAAACAATTTGTAATACTATCTTGATGCCCATATTTAAAAAAAAAAAAATAATTTAATCACTATTAAAAGTGTTCAAAGAGATAACCTTCCGCCTCGATGCATTTTCTTACTTTGCTTTGTATACAGCTCGATTAATTGTTCTCGCAGGAATGGCAGCGACTTCTCTTATCAAATTTTGTCGTAGTACTTAAAGGTCGTGAGGTGCATTTTTAAATAAACGGTTCTTAAGATATCCCCAAAGGAAATAATCTAGGGGACTAAGATCTGGGCTCCTAGCGGGCCATCTTGCAAAACCATTTATTAGGAAATATATGGTAAAGGAATTGAGCTACTTTCCTTCCATTGTGGGCAGGAGCTCCGTCTTGCTGCCACCATATTTCTTGAAATACTGCCAAAGGTTAATTATCTAGGGCGTCTAAGACATCATTTCTAATCAAATTTAGATATTGTTCGGAAGTTAAGGTCCCTTCGTAAACGAAAGGTCCAATAATTTTGTACCTCCACATACCAATCCATACATTAAATGAAGTTCTCCCTTGAATTCGTACCTGCTGGTTAGTTTCTGTTATTAAAGTAATTTCCGCTGTTAGATATCAATGAGTTGCAATTAAACATTATGAATATGTAATAAGTTTATTCTTTTTTTTACCATTTTACCTAAAAATGTAGTTCAGGACCGTATTATGGTTAAATAAATATGCAATATTCTGGTGATGGAATTGTCTGTACGAAACGTCGGAAAATATCAAAGTGGCGATATATAGTGTTTTAAGAGTGATGAAAGGATTTAATTAAATTGAAAAAATATCAGGTCCGTATTTAAAAAAATTAAGTTGATGATGGTCGCCAGAAGCCGAAACGTCAGACTCAATATTTAATCACACTGAATTATAGAGCAGAAAAAGTGGCCATGAAAACGTGTTTTTCATTTTGAGTTATCTTAACAAATATAGCCAGGAAACAATAGAAACCAAAATTGAAAATTCCGGTTTTTTTCGAATATCTTCGGAAGTACTCGGAATTTTTTAAAACACAAAACGGCATTTTATTGAGCATCAAATTGCGCAACTTTGCCTCCATTTAATCGATCCTGTATCTCTTACGGTTTCCGAAATCCCAATGATGAGCGTCGAATTCGAGCCACCCTGTACAGGTAATAATCCAAGGTTTTGAAAACATTTTAAGAAACCTAATTTCCCATTTCTTGTCTTTAGATACATATACCACCCACATTTATCATCGCTAATTATACAGTCATCCCCCTTTTAACTTCTAAACCGTTAGGTATATTCTGTTAAAACTTGGAACGATAATATATGACCAAGGTCTGCATTTTTTGACATATCAGTGACAGATCTCAAGGTCACAGCTGGGCGCCAACGCAATCGCTACCGCCAGCCAGGCAGCCAAGGATCTACTCGAAAGGGCAGGAAGAACAACATATCAAAAATTAGCCAACCTAAACTTCTTGTTTTCCAGACGTTGCTACCTCCCGGACTATAATTTGAGAAGCCTGGTTTCAAAGTTTATAATCTCCCTTTATAATTTTTAGCGCTGAATTTAGATAAATCACTTTTAAAGCCATGACTACATCCATCACAGAGTGTTTAAACATCAAAAAGGATTTAATGTACAGAGTGTCCCACCGGGAACTGCTGCGATCGATTTCTCGAAAAGTAAGTTTTGAAACATTTTTAAAATTTGGTTACAATATAAAGTCAGTGGGGGACATACAACTAAAATATTTTGATAGCTCTACCATTTCCGGTTATACCGGAAGTTAATGTCAACTTCCTTATTTTAAATGGAATACCCTATATATTATTAATTTTTTAGATTCTGCTTAAAATTTTAAACAAAGTTTATGTATAATGTTCTATACCTAAGTCCAACCGTGTTTGCCTTATCTTAAATTTTATGTCAAAATTGACGTTTGCAACCCATTACATAATCATCAATTTTCTCTAAACACAAGCCTTTAATATAAGTTGGGGTTTCTCGTAGAGAAAGAACTACTTTAGCAGACTGTATTGATATTTTCACAATTAATAAATACAGAGTGGTCAAAAATAATCGTTAAAAATTATTACGACAAAAACCTTAAAAGTCAATTTTTTTAAATGGAAACCCGTATCTTTTTTACCTCATCTTATTAAGCATCAAAAATAGCGATAAGTTTGTATAGGGATGTCTGTTTTAAAAATTTATAGTTTTCGAAATATTGACAATTTAATATATATCTATTCTAACAATGCTTTTAAATAAGGCTTAGTTTTGCTTCGTGCGTCGCGGCGTCACAGCCAACTACCCTGTACCTACCGGTACTTAAATGCATTGTTAGAATAGATAAATATTAAATCGTTAATATTTCAAAAACTATAAATTTTTGAAATAGACATCCTTATACAAACTTACTCTTATTTTTAATGCCTAATAGAATAAGGTAATAAAAGATAGGAAGTTTCCATTTTAAAAAATGACTTTTAAGGTTTTCGTCGTGATGATTTTCAACCTTAATTTTTGACCACTCTGTATTTATTAATTGGAAAATATCGATACAGTCTACTAAAGAAGTTCTTTCTTTACAAGGTCCCAACCCCAACTAATATTAAAGACTTTTGTTTAGAAGAAATTGATGGTTATGTAATGGCTTGCAAACGTCATTTTTGACATAAAATTTAAAATAAGTCAAAAACGGTTGGACTTAGGTATAGAACATTACTCATAAATTATGTTTAGAATTTCACGGAGAATCTAAAAAATAAATAATATATAGGGTGTTCCATTTAAAATAAGGAAGTTGACATTAACTTCCGGTATAACCGGAAGTGGTAGAGCTGTCAAAATATGTTAGTTCTACGTCCCCCACTGCCTTTATATTGTTACCAAAATTTTAAAATTTTCCATAACATACTTTTCGAGAAATCGATCGCAGCAGTTCCCGGTGGGACAACCTGTATAAGTTCTTTGTTAATTTTTTATTAGATAAAACATAAATATCTAATTTTGAAGATTTTACACTTTGAAACCAGCCCTCTTATTTATAAAAACGACAAAAATATATCCAACTACAAATGGACCAAGTGGTTCATTCATAATTGGTAGTAAGAATACCATTTTTGCTTATATTCATGACCATTCATACCTTTATCTGCCACCTGCCTGTAAAAATCCAAAGATTTTTCGCAACTGGGGCCAACAGTGGCGCCGGAAAAATACCTAAAACCCACCGCCATCTGCGCCCATGTGTTTCCTCCCAGCGCCCCAAACGTATAATGAACCAATGCTTTTGCCTGACTAACGCTAACTGCCAAGCCAGAAGCATACAGGAATCCTGAAAAAAAAAAATAAGAATATAAAATTAGGATGTTTCTTATTATTTTTATCCTTCAAAGTACCTATTGAACAGCTTAGGTTAAATTAGGAAAAAGTTGAGTTTTTCAAAGCTTATTTACATGCCGTTTAGAAACTTGAAAAATTTTCATGGCCTGCTAAGATATTTGGCAAAAACAAAAATTTGACTATATCGATTTTATTTTTTCTGACTTTATTTGAAGAGATATAAAAAACTAATAACACTTTTTCATTGGGACTTTTTAGCTACTATATGATGGTATTTTTAGATTTTAAACCTAACGTTTCGTTTTCAAGAAACCATCATCAACTTTATTTTTATATGACTCGAAAAAAGTACACCCTATATCTGATCCCATTTTTTATTACAAATTCAACGATGTATCACATGTGATATTTTAAGTTGTAGTTAAAAGAAAAATTGCATTTTTCCATTTTTTAAAGTTATTTTTAAGTAGGCCTTGCAAACATATGCTTGGACGTTAATACCTGTTACCGTATCTGCAACATAATTAATTATCATTATAAAATAGTATTTGTCGTTATTACCCTGTTTGTCAAGTTGTTGTTTTTAGAGCAATTGTTCTTATTGTTACTGTTATCTTTATACGCAATACGCATTACTAGGCTCAACAAAATACGCGTGTTAAGAAAATATCGAAACATCAAGAACCTTTTGGGTTTAATATGTGGTGTGGAATTTTCGGAACTAAAATACCAGGTCCATGTATTTACCATAATTCATTAACTGCAGAAATGATACCTTCATTTATTTTTGCAGCACAAAATGTAGCATGTTAGCATGTCAAACTTATCTTCATGGCTATAATGGCCATCCTGCATATATCCTGCAATAAGATATTTACTATTTACCAATAAACAATAATAGAGACAACAGTAACAATAAGAACAATTGCTCTAAAAACAACAAATCGACAAACAGGGTAATAACGACAAATACTATTTTATAATGATATTAAATTATGTTACAAATACGGTAACAGGAATTAACGTCTAAGCATTTGTTTGCAAGGCCTACATAAAAATAACTTTAAAAAATATAAAAACGCAATTTTTCTTTTAACTAAAAATTAAAATATGACATGTAATACATCGTTGAATTTGTAATAAAAAATGGGATCAGATACAGGGTGTACTTTTTCGAGTCATATAAAAATAAAGTTGATGATGGTTTCTTGAAAACGAAACGTTAGGTTTAAAATCTAAAAATACCATCATATAGTAGCTAAAAAGTGCCAATGAAATAGTGTTATTAGTTTTTTTATATCTCTTCAAATAAACTCAGAAAAAATAAAATCGATAATGTCAAATTTTCGTTTTTGCCAAATATCTCAGCAGGCCATGAAAATTTTTCAAGTTTCTAAATAACATGTAAATAAGCTTTGAAAAACACAACTTTTTCCAGATCCAACCTAAGCTGTATCTTCAAGAGGTACTGAGACTCCCATGCTTAGGATCCTTATCTTGGACACACTGTATATTATATGTAGTTGTGTTAATATCAGAAATTGTAAAAAAGTAAAGTAGCGGCTACCGGTGGCGACTGCAAGTGGCCGTGTATAGCGACTTGAAAGGACAGCGGTAGCGACCACAAGTGGCTGTATTTGCGAGCGGCCTAATTGCGGTCATTACCATATTTTATGGAATTTCTTACAAAAATGAACATAATATTTCAATCATTTTATATTTTACTAAACCATTGAATTAAATAAATAAATCTTGACTGTGCCATAAATAAATAAATAAAAATGTACCTTTTTGAGCACGAATTAACCATTGGCTTACCTCTTTATAGCAGAATTTAGCCAAGAAAAAGCCAGAGGCGTCATAGAAATAAAGACGGCAATCAACTATTTCTTTCTAATCGCGTCGTTTAAATAGCGTGAGAGCAACAAAAAGGAAATACTTTGAAAGTGAGACAGGACTAATGAGAGTGTGGCTTTTTCTTTGCTGAATCGTAGTCTACCTTTTCTACAAAAATATTAATAGAATATAATTTTTCTTACCCATTCCCATGTGTCCATCTGGATTACCACTATCAGCTAACTCCTGAAACATTTCCTTAGCCACATAAATATCTTGCTTGAGAGGATTTCCAAACAACTTTGACCAGGCCACTAAAGCCTTAGCTTCCAAATTACCCTTGTTCGATGCCTCTATAAGCATTTGGTAGGCCTTTGGTTTGTCTGGGCGAGTTTTGTTCAACATTGCTAAGACAAAATAATAATATTTATTATAATAGTAATTATAATAATAATTTCTGTCTAAGTATAGTAATAGAGTTCTCCGCCCCAGCGGAAACTAACATCGATATAAAAGAACGGGAGAAACGAGCCAAATATCAAGATCTTCTTGGCGAACTTCGGAGGCTCTATCCGGAGTATACCGTGCGATTGGTTGTCCTGATAATTGGCGTTTTGGGAGGAATGAAGAATAACATATTAAGGGAAATGGGGTACATTCCAGCATGTGAAAATACTTCCGAACAACTGGTGATGAAGTTGCAGAAATCTGTTGTCCTTGGATCCCTTCGTCTACTAAGGCAATGAATTTGGCCGAAGATCACTGACCGAGCGGACGCGAGGAGTGGTCTTCGATATGGATGGCCTTCCGCACGACGCCCTATGGGGTTGGAGCCATGGGATACGTCGTGTTGGATCTTTTAAAGAATATTATCTGTCTGAATGAAGAGAGAGAGAGAGAGAGTGAGGGGGAAAGAGAGAGAAAGAGAGAATATTATAGAATTTAAATTCAGGGTATCCAGTAACACTACTGACAAACTTTAAGGGATAATTTTACAATGAAAAATAAGAAAAAACTTCATATGAACATATGTCATAAACTATAAACCTCTTAGTTTTTAAAGTAGTGTTAGAAATTTAAAAAAAAAATATTTATAATAGAGATATTTTGCAATTCCGTTGTGGTTAACGTTATTCTGAGTCTGCGCAGTAACGCAAACATGATCCGTTATCGTTATTAACCATATCGGACTCCTTTAATTACGGATGAATACCGAAGAGCTTATCGTTATCGTTATTGTTAAACTGCGTGGTTGCCGGATTGTAGAATTTTTAATATCAATTATTTAAGAAGGTTGACATTTTATTGCCGTATTAATTAAAATATCATTGATACATAGGCTCTAATTAGCGAAAAATCCATAGCAGTAAGAAAAATAAAATAGTGTAAAGAAATTAAAACGGACTTGCATTTTTAAGGATGTTTTAAATCAGTAATTAATTTACATGTTACAATCTGGCACACTTGCTTTTTATTCTACTACCAAACCAAACCTTACTTTTTGTGTTTTGCTTATACTGTATTCTTTACATCTACTTTAAAAAACAAAATCAAGAGAACTATTTGCATATATTTAAATATCAATATATAACTTATGGAGAATAAAAGTAAGTACTGATATTTCGTAAACTTTATAATTAGTGAACCACAGGTAAAAATGTCTCAAAAGCGCAGACGCAAGATAAATTTCTTAAAAGAGGCTGCAAAATCTCTGTCTTAAACTGCTGCCGTAATCGTTATGTTTAATAATGATAACGATAAGGAGGCCAAAAACGTCTGTTATTTTAAGAGGTGCAAAATGTCTCTATTAACTTTTATACCACTTCAAATATTCTTAAATAATTTGGAGTATGCCTCCTATGTATGAGAACACATTTTTTGGCATAAAAGAAAAAATATATATTTTCACCAGTGTCGACCATGGGGGTTTAACGAAAATAGTTGTAAGCATTTGCACCACATTTTTTTAAAACAAAAAATATATATATTTTTTGAAATAACCATTTTGGAAAAAATCTGATCTTTTTATTGGATATATGGTTTCCATGTAATAAATAAAATCAATTTCTCAGCATGGTCAAATCCCTATCCAATTAAAAATAAATATCAAAGGTGATTTTTTACTGTAAAATTTCTTACAAACAAAATGGAAGGTAAAAAAACCAACATCAATATTTAATAATACACATACCTGCAGCAGTTCTATAAATCTCTTTAGCCTCCAATTCTTCAGGGTCAATTCAACCTCTACCAAAGCCGACTCTGGCAAAGGTGGTAGTTCATCTTCTGCAGAATCCTCGGCGTCGTGGGACAAAATGTTAAATTCTTTTACCATCTTTTCCAAAACTTTGGCTTGGTCTAGCATTATGAAGTTGATCGTAGAGGAATCCAGAGCGTCTAAAAGTGTTAGGGAATCACTGTCTAATAAAAACAAGAGTTAAAATTTTATTCAAATTAAACATTTTGGGATGATTTTACCTTGTGGAATGATTTTGTTTCGATGATAAATTTCACCACTGTAATTTAATTTTCTGAAGCCTCATAATGTTTTTATAGTATTTATGGAGGTAATAGTTCGATATAGCGGTTTTCGCTATTATAAGAGATTTTTGAAAAATTCTTTTCAGGGCGTTTTTATAGGTCGATTATGACACAAATCTGTGTGCGCGTTTTCCAAAATCCATTTCTATAATTTATTATTAATAAAAACATATTATGGGACGGTGGAGTGAACAGGGGTGCTGGGTGGGGACGAAACAGTAGAAATCCTACATTAAACGCCCAAAAACAGTATTTCACAGTACACACCGCACTTTCTGTTTACAAAAATGTCCAAAAAATTGTTTAAAAATTTTTTAAATAAATAATAGTTCAACAATCCCGCCATGACTGTCACTGCATAAAAAAGAAGAGTTTGCAATAGAACTGTAAATGTCTTGCGATGTTGCCAAATAAAGTGAGAAAGTGTCAATAGCTTAGAAAAAAGGAAGATACAGGACAAAATTCATATGTAAAATTAAGTTATTCCTTCTTCCTATTATAATTTGTAGTGAAAAAAGGAAAATACCTAAACATAAAAAAGGAGGCATTTTACAAAAAATTCCATTGTTTCTCATGGAAATGGTGGATAATCCCCGAAATAGGCTTGGTGTTAATTTTTCAAAAGAAGTTTGGCAACGCTGCTTCTATCAAGACTGTCATTTTCATGATGACGAACTTCATGTTATCAGCTGACCAAAATGAATGCGCCTATTTTCCTTCTTTAATTAATGGCGGACGAGATATCTCACATGTGTGGGATAGTTTTTCGAAAAATTTAATACTTTTCAAAGTTAATTTACATTTTTCATGTGCCCCGAGTGCAGTGTATTAATGTTTTCTTGTGTTTGACGTTGGATTAATACTGTTTCGTCCCCACCCAGCACCCCTATTTACTCCACCGTCCCGTAAATATGTTTTTATTAATAATAAATTATAGAAATGGATTTTGGAAAACGCGCACCCAGATTTGTGTCATAATCGACCTATAGAAACCCCTGAAAAAGAATTTTTCGAAAATCTCTTATAATAGCTTTTTCAAGTATTTTGTTCTATATTATGTTTATTTAAATAATGTATATGATTAAGAATGTATTTTAATGTTATAATTGAAGATATTAACTTCAAAAGGGTCCAAATGCCAAAAATACCAAAAATTAGATTTTTGCTTAAAAGGTTCCATATACAATGTCTGACGATATTAAGACGATTCTATATGCCATAGATAAAAACCCACTTCTAAAAGATAGGGTTATTCATAGTGTATCTCATATGCCATTATAGAGATCATTCAAAGTTTTTTACTTATAACTTGCTAACACCTAAATGGCACATAGACCCTTTTGAATTTAATGTCTTCAATTTTTCCAAATATATCTATTTGGCTTCAAACAAAATTCAAATTCATATCATATTACATTTCTCTTTATTTTCTCTAACTCTTCATATACATTTTAGACTTGATTTTAGATCTCACAGCCTAGTTTCAAAGTGTACATTTTCCAAAATTAGATTTTTCTGTTTCATCTAATATAAAATGAACAAAGAACCTATACAATGAATGTTATGCAATTTTTTAAAAGTTTAAACACTCTGTTATGAATGTACTTATGGCCTCAAAAGTGATTTATTTAAATTCAGACCTAAGAAATACAACTATTCAGACATATATTTATTTATTTATTGATACTCCTTACAAACATAAATACATGTACTTACATGTAAGTGACTAAATACTTACAAAACTAAATAACAAAAGGTAAAACTAAAAAGAGAAAATAAATAATTTAAGTTTAATAATAAACTAACTAAGGATTGTCTTTCTATAACTAAGGATTGGGCGCGCTTGTGGCGGCTTCGGTTGTATCGGCAAACGTCGATCACTGGAGTGAAGCAGTGAAATGCGCGCCCATAATTTAGATGGGTGTCCGACGGCAGCGGTGTTTCGGGCGGCGGCACACGGTGTTGTCTGCTCGGGGAAGCGGACCGAGCAACAACCATCTAAGTTATGGAATGAATGGTGTGTGAATGAGAAGGAGTAGGGGTCAAGGTACAATAAGCCTTCAGGCTGCAGTGCACCACCTAGGGGGCGGTCGTCGGACCTGGGTGGGATGACCCCGAAAGGGTGAAAAAAAAAAAAAACTAAGGATTCGAGCTTCGAAAAAGCTTGGATTTTTCTTTCCAGCCAAAAAGTATTTTTCCCCTTCTAATTTATACACTTTATATGTGTCCCAAATCCGACCTCCCTTGGAATATTGTTCTCATATCTTGGGCATGGCGTCCCCCACAACCCTAAACATTCTTGATTCTATTCAAAGAAGAGCTATTCTTCTCATTAATGACCCTTCACTAACAGAAAGGCTTCCCTCTCTTGCCCATCGTCGGGATGTGGGGGATTTATCGCTTTTTTCTAGGTACTTCCATGGCTTCTGCTCTGAAAAATTGTCCAGTATAGTTCCTCCACTCACGGTTCCCAACAGAGAAACTCGTGGTTCCGCGCGTATGCATCCCTAGACGGTCCAACTGGACAGGACCCGAACTTCCCACTTTGTTCGTTCTTTTATCCCTAGAGTTTCTAGAATGTGGAACCTACTTCCCCCAAATCTTCAAGTATTTAAGTCCCGTGTCTACAAACACCCTCTTACCTCGCTTAAGACACCCATGGTATGTTAGTATTTAGGCTTTTAGTCTTCGTGGTTTGTCCAAAGATAAAAAAAAAAAAAAAAGATACACCACTCTTAAATATGACATATTCACTTAATCTCAAATTTATTTTAGGAACATGAAATTTTAGATAATTAATTATTGCAAAATCCCTATATTTTATGTTAGTCAACGCTTTTTTTTTAATCCTTTAATTACACCAGAGACTATAAATCCAGTTTGTGTGCATTATTTCCTTTTATTCACTCATAAATAGAATCAGACCCTTCCGATGTTGCCAAATGCTTTCCATATTTAGTATGGTATAACCAGTATAACTAATGTTTTTAGTCATTACTTGTAGGTTATGAATTAACTATTTTCATGTTTATTATATTTTTATCTTTATTCTCAAAAACATGTGGAAAAAATGTGATTTTTAATTAATTTTGCATGTGATGATCAGTTTCATTAACTTATTTTTCCAATTTTACCCCGCCCAGCAACCCTTTTCACTCCCCGGTCCCCTAAGTTTGTTTAATGATATTTTTTCCAAAACTTTGGCTTGGTCTAGCATTATGAAGTTGATCGTAGAGGAATCCAGAGCGTCTAAAAGTGTTAGGGAATCACTGTCTAATAAAAACAAGAGTTAAAATTTTATTCAAATTAAACATTTTGGGATGATTTTACCTTGTGGAATGATTTTGTTTCGATGATAAATTTCACCACTGTAATTTAATTCTTCTGAAGCCTCATAATGTTTTTATAGTATTTATGGAGGTAATAGTTCGATATAGCGGTTTTCGCTATTATAAGAGATTTTTGAAAAATTCTTTTCAGGGCGTTTTTATAGGTCGATTATGACACAAATCTGTGTGCGCGTTTTCCAAAATCCATTTCTATAATTTATTATTAATAAAAACATATTATGGGACGGTGGAGTGAACAGGGGTGCTGGGTGGGGACGAAACAGTAGAAATCCTACATTAAACGCCCAAAAACAGTATTTCACAGTACACACCGCACTTTCTGTTTACAAAAATGTCCAAAAAATTGTTTAAAAATTTTTTAAATAAATAATAGTTCAACAATCCCGCCATGACTGTCACTGCATAAAAAAGAAGAGTTTGCAATAGAACTGTAAATGTCTTGCGATGTTGCCAAATAAAGTGAGAAAGTGTCAATAGCTTAGAAAAAAGGAAGATACAGGACAAAATTCATATGTAAAATTAAGTTATTCCTTCTTCCTATTATAATTTGTAGTGAAAAAAGGAAAATACCTAAACATAAAAAGGAGGCATTTTACAAAAAATTCCATTGTTTCTCATGGAAATGGTGGATAATCCCGAAATAGGCTTGGTGTTAATTTTTCAAAAGAAGTTTGGCAACGCTGCTTCTATCAAGACTGTCATTTTCATGATGACGAACTTCATGTTATCAGCTGACCAAAATGAATGCGCCTATTTTCCTTCTTTAATTAATGGCGGACGAGATATCTCACATGTGTGGGATAGTTTTTCGAAAAATTTAATACTTTTCAAAGTTAATTTACATTTTTCATGTGCCCCGAGTGCAGTGTATTAATGTTTTCTTGTGTTTGACGTTGGATTAATACTGTTTCGTCCCCACCCAGCACCCCTATTTACTCCACCGTCCCGTAAATATGTTTTTATTAATAATAAATTATAGAAATGGATTTTGGAAAACGCGCACCCAGATTTGTGTCATAATCGACCTATAGAAACCCCCTGAAAAGAATTTTCGAAAATCTCTTATAATAGCTTTTTCAAGTATTTTGTTCTATATTATGTTTATTTAAATAATGTATATGATTAAGAATGTATTTTAATGTTATAATTGAAGATATTAACTTCAAAAGGGTCCAAATGCCAAAAATACCAAAAATTAGATTTTTGCTTAAAAGGTTCCATATACAATGTCTGACGATATTAAGACGATTCTATATGCCATAGATAAAAACCCACTTCTAAAAGATAGGGTTATTCATAGTGTATCTCATATGCCATTATAGAGATCATTCAAAGTTTTTACTTATAACTTGCTAACACCTAAATGGCACATAGACCCTTTTGAATTTAATGTCTTCAATTTTTCCAAATATATCTATTTGGCTTCAAACAAAATTCAAATTCATATCATATTACATTTCTCTTTATTTTCTCTAACTCTTCATATACATTTTAGACTTGATTTTAGATCTCACAGCCTAGTTTCAAAGTGTACATTTTCCAAAATTAGATTTTTCTGTTTCATCTAATATAAAATGAACAAAGAACCTATACAATGAATGTTATGCAATTTTTTAAAAGTTTAAACACTCTGTTATGAATGTACTTATGGCCTCAAAAGTGATTTATTTAAATTCAGACCTAAGAAATACAACTATTCAGACATATATTTATTTATTTATTGATACTCCTTACAAACATAAATACATGTACTTACATGTAAGTGACTAAATACTTACAAAACTAAATAACAAAAGGTAAAACTAAAAAGAGAAAATAAATAATTTAAGTTTAATAATAAACTAACTAAGGATTGTCTTTCTATAACTAAGGATTGGGCGCGCTTGTGGCGGCTTCGGTTGTATCGGCAAACGTCGATCACTGGAGTGAAGCAGTGAAATGCGCGCCCATAATTTAGATGGGTGTCCGACGGCAGCGGTGTTTCGGGCGGCGGCACACGGTGTTGTCTGCTCGGGGAAGCGGACCGAGCAACAACCATCTAAGTTATGGAATGAATGGTGTGTGAATGAGAAGGAGTAGGGGTCAAGGTACAATAAGCCTTCAGGCTGCAGTGCACCACCTAGGGGGCGGTCGTCGGACCTGGGTGGGATGACCCCGAAAGGGTGAAAAAAAAAAAAAACTAAGGATTGAGTAATGTTTTTATTCCTTTTTCCCTAATGTTAAAAGGTACTACAGTTATGATTGGACAAGAAACTATTGCAAGTGCCTAACACATTATTCAAACGAAAGGAACTAGATACTAGATAGTTTTACAGAGCAAAGACACCTTCAATCTTGTGGGCGTCACATTTGAAAGTAACCTTAACTGGCACAAACACATTGTATCTATAACCACGGCAGCTTCGAAAAAGCTTGGATTTTTCTTTCCAGCCAAAAAGTATTTTTCCCCTTCTAATTTATACACTTTATATGTGTCCCAAATCCGACCTCCCTTGGAATATTGTTCTCATATCTTGGGCATGGCGTCCCCACAACCCTAAACATTCTTGATTCTATTCAAAGAAGAGCTATTCTTCTCATTAATGACCCTTCACTAACAGAAAGGCTTCCCTCTCTTGCCCATCGTCGGGATGTGGGGGATTTATCGCTTTTTCTAGGTACTTCCATGGCTTCTGCTCTGAAAAATTGTCCAGTATAGTTCCTCCACTCACGGTTCCCAACAGAGAAACTCGTGGTTCCGCGCGTATGCATCCCTAGACGGTCCAACTGGACAGGACCCGAACTTCCCACTTTGTTCGTTCTTTTATCCCTAGAGTTTCTAGAATGTGGAACCTACTTCCCCCCAAATCTTCAAGTATTTAAGTCCCGTGTCTACAAACACCCTCTTACCTCGCTTAAGACACCCATGGTATGTTAGTATTTAGGCTTTTAGTCTTCGTGGTTTGTCCAAAGATAAAAAAAAAAAAAAGATACACCACTCTTAAATATGACATATTCACTTAATCTCAAATTTATTTTAGGAACATGAAATTTTAGATAATTAATTATTGCAAAATCCCTATATTTTATGTTAGTCAACGCTTTTTTTAATCCTTTAATTACACCAGAGACTATAAATCCAGTTTGTGTGCATTATTTCCTTTTATTCACTCATAAATAGAATCAGACCCTTCCGATGTTGCCAAATGCTTTCCATATTTAGTATGGTATAACCAGTATAACTAATGTTTTTAGTCATTACTTGTAGGTTATGAATTAACTATTTTCATGTTTATTATATTTTTATCTTTATTCTCAAAAACATGTGGAAAAAATGTGATTTTTAATTAATTTTGCATGTGATGATCAGTTTCATTAACTTATTTTTCCAATTTTACCCCGCCCAGCAACCCTTTTCACTCCCCGGTCCCCTAAGTTTGTTTAATGATATTTTTTTTAAACAAAATTTTTGTGATGTGTGCCACTTAGGTTTTATTTAGAAGAGTTTCTAAAATATGTAAGTATCAATAATTTTTAAAAAACCCTTAAAATAGCAGAAAAAACGTATATTAAACTGTTACCATTAATTTTATATTGAAAATCAAAAATGTTACCTAATTTGATGTATCAATTTCATGTAAAACTTTTATTAATATAAAAAAATAATAATAATTTTGAGAAAACCATGACTTACATTATCTAAATCGTCTTCTGCAATGCCATATGTAATCAGATTCTGAAGAGATCACTTTAAAGATCTAGAAGTCATCCGCAAACAACTAACATTCAGAATTTCTAACATATTCCGGCAGATCATTCACAAAAATCATTTCACTGTTGTATTAAAAAGTATACCTAAATGGAGGGTAATTATGCTGAATAGGGTTTTCTGCCAATTTTAAGATTTTTAAAAAAATTTGGCTCACATGTTATCTCTTATTTGTTCCTAATAATAGTGTAATGGCGCAGTTATAAATAATTTAGTATTTTTTTGTAAAAAAATAAAAATTTAGATTTTTCGAAAGTTTGTCACTTTTAATTTGAACATTTGGCAACATCGGCAACTTTACGCATCCGAGTTCTATATGTAGAGGATTTTTAAAATAAAATTCAACGTGACCGAAGTCACGGTCAGGTTAGTTCTTGTTAGTCAAGTCTCTTTTTTTTTTAATTGGCTTTTTAAGGAATTAAAAAAATTTATATCCCTTTGACATATTTTTGATGTTGCCAAATGTTCTTCATATTTGACTTTCAATAAATGACGTTTCTTTAACCTTGTTTGCTAGTTTGAGGTTATAAAACATATATTTTAATTTTCTGTTACATTTCTCCACTTTTAACAAAAATATTCATAAAAAAAAGATTTTTACTTAATTTCGGACGTGATTTTGACGAATATTAACTCATTTTACTTATTTTACCCTGCCCAGAATCCCTGTTCACATCCCGGTCCTGAAAGTTTCTTTAGTTATAATTAATTAAAAACGGAATATTTTGGATCAGCGCCACTTGTATTGTATTTAGAAGAGGGTCTAAAATCAGTAAGTATCACTTTTTTTTAAAAAATCTTAAAAACGGCAGAAAACCCTATTCGGCACTGTTACCAAATGGAGTTTGTAGACTTTGAAACTAGGCCTCTCTAATGATTTTTGGGTTTTGATAAATGCATGAAAGATATTTGAAATTGAAATGGCAATATAATATAAATCTGAAAATAAAAACTAGATAATAGATAAAAACCTACCTTTTCCCTTTTTACTAGTAACCTTTTCTTTACTAAAATCAGGCGCAGCTTCAATACGTATAGCAGTAGCCCCATCTCTGTCTTCTATTGAGGCTATAAAATTTTCATCTTCTAAACTAACAGTCTCGGTCTCTTCTTCAGTCTGGACTTCTTCACTATCTTGTCCCTTTTTGTTGCTTTCTGAGGGCCCTGTGCGGCCTCCTCAGAAAACTCACAGCACAGAAGTGTAAGGAATAGGAAAAATACTATTTTTATGCCGCATTTTTTAGTTATGTTTAATAATAAACATTACAAGTACAGTTTTGCACATACGTGTCCAACCGACGAATATAAAACGTCAGCCTATCAATTATAAATTTTCTTATCAATTTTTGAACAATACTCGACTCATTTTTCTAATATATCAAGCAGATGGCATACAATTGTAGAATTTAAAGATAAATGTATTAACTATTTAGAGTAAAAACCGTCAGCGAATAATCTTTTGACACCTAAAAAACACTTTGACCTTTGACAGGTGTCAACCGGTGTTTTGAAGAGAAATAAAAAACAAATATTTTGTCAGTGGCGGCTCGTTATTATTTCTATTCTTCTTTATTTATTTGATGGCATCGTCTACCCAAGCTGTACCTGTCACTTTAAAGAAATGAAAATTTAACCTACAAATTTATTAAATTCCAAAACAAAAATATTTACATTTTTTGGATTTTAAATTCTGTTATTAAAAAGGTTTAAGAAATATTTTTAGGTTTGTAGGCTAAAGTTAAGGACCATGGTAAATTACAACATTAATCTAAGTGATTATAAAGTTATATCAACACTGGGACAATGCTTTGAAGGAAAAGCAGCCGTACATTTAGCTAAACATGTTCCGTCCGGTTCCATGGTCGCTCTTAAGAAATTTAATATGGATAGGATAAAAGATGAATTTTATTTGGTAGATGTAAGTATCCAGTTTGTTACCTTTCGATGAATTTCACTCAATATTAATTTATTTTTAGCTTGAAATAATCTTAACGAAACAACTACAGCACCCAAACATTTTACCATATTTTACAACTTTCGTCCACGGTCCAGAAGTCTGTGTTGTAAGCCCTTTAATGGCATATGGATCTTGTCGAGATTTACTAAATCAGCATTTTAATGAAGGTTTGTATTTTAAAATAAAATAATAAATCAAAAATTTTAATTAATCTCTTTTAATACCTTGTTTTAGGACTACCGGAGCAAGCTATTATAATTATACTTAGAGATTTATTAGATGCATTAAATTATGTTCACAAAAAGGATATATTCATAGGTAGGTTTTTTTTTTCCAGCCGTCTGCATGTCCGGTGGCACTGCAGCCTGAAGGCTTATTGTACCAAACTCCCGTTTTATTGTACCCATTCCAGTACCCTAGTTCCTTGAAGAAGGCGGTATAGGTCTGCTGGGTGCGTACCATATGTTACTGGGGGCACTCTAATATCCCCGAAGATTGCCTGTCTTTTGTGATCCAGTGCCTCACACTCTGACAGTATGTGGGATACTGTTTCGGTCTCTGCTCTACATAATCTGCAGTCCAGATCTCCGTTGTATAATCCCATTTTATTTAGGTGTTCTTTCACTGGAGCATGTCCGGTGAGGAAACCTGTGATCGTTCTTAGCTGATTCCTACCCATTTTGAGTAGTTCTTTAGCTCTTTTTGTGCATGGTCCACTGATGTATATTTTCCCATGCATGTGTTGAGGAAGCCTTTCCCAGTGCAGTCTTTGCTGGTCCTTTACCAAGTTTTGTACTGCACTCCGGAAGGTACTCTTTGGCACTCCAAGGACTGGTTCTGGCCCGACATATGGCGTGGCTGACCCCTTCTAGCCAGTTCGTCTGCGTTTTCCTTACCTCGAATTCCGCAATGCCCTGGCACCCACATCAACCTCGTGTTGTTGCGTTCCGCCAGTTCCCTAAGTTCCTCGAGGCATTCTAGTACCAGCCAAGACGATACCTTTGGATTAATTAGTGCACCAAGGGCTGCTTGACTATCCGTAAGAATTTATTTATTTATTTATTTATTAAACGGATACACCATTTTTACATTTGTTTTCTACAATAAACTCTAAAAGTATACCAATAATAAAAATTTGACATGAGTGTTAACAACTAGCTTTAACATTCCAGAATCAGAATGTTGATTGTACAATTTGTGCGGGGCCTTTGGTTGTTAATCCTGGCACATTGTAAGATCGCAAAAATTTCTGCTTGAAATACAGAGGCGTGGTTTCCCAGTGGAAAGGTCAAACGAGTGTTTCCCATCTCACTGTAGACACCTGCTCCTGACCCTTCTTCGGTTTTGGACCCGTCCGTATACCAGGTTTGACCTCGAAGAGAGAGTCTGAAATTTTCGTTTGCCCAGTTCTCCCTTGGGTGTATTGTCACCTGAAAGGGTCGTCTGGGTACGATTTGTGGGGTCATATAGTCTGTCCTCATATCCATTATGGGACTCCTTATGATAGTTTTTATTTCCATGTGTCCTGATCTAACTTTTGTGTTGTTCAGGTTATTTTTCAGTCTGTATACCCCCATTCTCGCCTCCCTTGTACCACTATATGCAGTGGCGGGAGGTCAAGTAGGGTCTCCAAGACCGCTGTTGGTGTACTTTTAATGCATCCCGCTATGCCAATACAGGCTAGTCTTTGCACCTTGCCCAGCCGAAGCATAGCCGTGTGCTGTCTGGTCTTGATCCACCAAACAATGGATGCATATGTTATGGCTGGTTTCACCACAGTATTATACAACCAGTGAACCATTTGTGGTCTTAGTCCCCACGTTTTGCCATATGTTCTGCGAGCCAGAAAAGAACAAGCATCTACATATATATCTAGTACTAAGCTTTTTAACACGCTTATATTAACTTGGGTTGTAACTATCTATCTATCAATGTATCTATCTGGCTGCCTATGTAACGGAATCTTTGAGCCTAATTTTAACCAACTTCCAGCTATTCGATTTCTTTGAAACTTTGCACACGTGTTAAGGAAACATGACAATGCAATAATCTGCAAACAGTATCCCGTTATCTTTTTTGGATCGCCAGGAAAAAAAATTCCATTATATTATAAAAACAACACCTAGGTTGCCATCTGTTGGCAACATTTCAAACTTTGCTATTAAATGAAGAAGAAATTTTTTAGTGGGTTGCAATATGTTGGCAACGGTCCAAACATTGCCTGGATTGCCATCTGTTGGCAAAATTTCAAACTTTGCTACTTAATGAAGAAGAAATTTTTAGGGAGTTGCAATCTGTTGGAATTTTTTCGCCATTTTGTCAAGAGTAGCAGAAACTAAAAATAAAAAATAATTAATAGTTTAAAAAACTAAAAAACACGCTTTTATATGCAACCGAACTAAAAATTAGAAAATAATTTTTCAATAAAAAATATTGTCATTTCATAGTAAAAAGCGTGGGGTGATAAATATATTAAATGTTATAATTATTATATTTGCAAATATCTATGATGGAAAAGTTATGAAAAATAGTAAAATGCACCCCACGCTTTTTACTATGAAATGACAATATTTTTTTTATTGAAAAATTATTTTCTAATTTTTAGTTCGGTTGCATATAAAAGCGTGTTTTTTAGTTTTTAAACTATTAATTATTTAATTAACAAATATTCAGGACTAAAATTTTATATTTTAGTTAACCACCAAAATACTTAAAAAGCAGTAAAAAATAACAAGCTACTAATGATTAAGAAACAAGAAAACAACATCTAAAATTAAATTTAAAATATACGCATTAAAAAAATCTAACTTTGAAAATAAAACAACATGAAGCCTTAATCTATAAAACATTGGACTTCATAACCCTTCGAAGCCTATTTAGGGATAGATTAAATAAATCGTCCCCAAATTTATTGGCATGCTTCATCAATCTATTTATTGGGGAAAATTGCATACAACCTTTGGTGGAAATTTGTTTGAAAGGTAACAGAATGCCTTAATGTCCTTGAAGGAACATAGAAATTTATTCACTACATTGCACATTCCCTTGAATTAGTTTAAAAAGAAACAATACATCAGCATTTTCACATCTAACTTTCAAAGTTTGTATATTAATAGCTTTTTCAAGATCTTCAAAATTTATTGTTTCCTGGGGAATATGCAATTTAAAGACAATGTATCTTAAAAACTTTCTCTGAACAGAATTTAACATTTTAACATATTTCTCATAATATGGATTCCAAACAACAGAACAATTTTCCAAAAGGGGTCTTACTGATGAAGTATACAATAGTTTTATTGAATTTACATTTTTAAAATCTTTGGTATTTCTTTTAATAAACGCTAAAACTCTAAGGGCTCTATTCTTGCAATATTCAATATGGGAAGAAAATGTAAGTTTATGATCAAAGAACACCCCCAAATCTTTAATAGTATTTACGTGGCTTAAAGGCTCGCAATCAATTCTGTAAATATTTCTTTGTACATTTAAAGATCTACTAAACTGGATTGATGTGCATTTTTTTTATTTAGAATCATTCGGTTTCTTGTACACCAATCATAAAACCTATCCAAGTCCGCCTGTAAATTAATAACATCCTGTCCGCTACTTATCTTAAGAAAATTTTTTAAATCATCATCATACAACAAGAATTTAGAGAATTTAAAGCAGTCAGCCACATCGTTAATAAAAATATTAAACAATAAAGGAGAAATGTGAAAATTGACAATGTAATTTACGTAATTGGAGCAAAGTGCTTACTAGAAACTTTTATTGCCACATCTAATAACACAGGTCAAATCTGGTGCTGTCTTATACTAAGTATTTTTTTTTTCCTTTTTTAGAGCAATCAGAGCAAGCCATGTACTTATATCATCTTTGGGTAAAGCTTGTTTGACAGGATTTAGGTATTCCTGTCCAATAGTTTTAAATGGGAAATGGCAGAAAACAATTCATTCATTTCCTTCAAGCACAAAAGCAAATTTAAATTGGTTAAGTCCAGAATTGTTAGAGCAGAATTTAATAGGTAAAACTTATCTATAAAAATTATTCTCTTATATTTTAAAACTTTTGTAGGGGTTACATTTGTTGCTCCGATGTAATAGTTATTTACATTTACAAGATGCAAAAGTTTACTTTTGGTGTGAGGTGGTTTTTAAATGGCTGAGGCTATTTAAAACCTCCGAACACTTGAAAGGCCTTTCGCATCGTGTTATGTATTATATTTTTTCTGCTACTGTTCTATGTATCGCATATTAATTATTATAGTTATTTATTAGATAAGTGAGTTATATTACATATAAGTCACACCAGAAAAGTTTAACTCTCGAGCCCGAAGGGCGAGAGAGGTAATTTTCTTAAGTGTTGGATAAAATTATTTAATAATCATTAACATCATGTTTTAATAGAAATATCAGAGATTTTGAAATTTTACCTGTTAAAAATGAATCCATAGCAACACATTTATTGTTGACATTGTCTGTTATCAGCACTTGTCAGATATTGAATTATTGTTAATTTAGTGTAAATCCATTCCCATTTTAAAATGTTAAGTGAATATGAAAATGGCATCCAAAAGGCAGCTGACCTTGTGTGTGCCTCACTTCTGCCAGACAAATCTAAAGAGAGGTACCATCAAACATATATGAAGTTAAAGGTGATAACGATACCCCAACAACAAATTTAAAAACTGTTAATTCAAGTATTATTCCTCCAATTTCTTTTGCTAATTGCTCAAATTGCACAATTACTTTTAATGTCAATACCCAACCTAGTTTTTTAAAATATTTTGTCATAAATTAGTTACGTTTTATAAATAAATCTTAATATTTCCCACAAGCATATTTTCTTTTTTTTACTGTTACTTTTTGTCCAGGCGCTGAAAATATTACTTTCGTAGCTAGCAACGCTTAGCAACCAGGTAACACGAAGGTTCTCTTTCGTTATCATTCGCGTTGCTAGGACCACAAAGTTTTCTTATTTATACAGTAGTAGAAAATTGTTATTTTTCTCTTGATAAAACATTTTTTGCTGAAACTAAATATTGTAGGACTACTATTGCCTCTAGGACCTATTTTTCAGGTTATAACGAAAAGTCGGACATATACAGTGTAGGAATGGTAATATGTGAATTAGCCAATGGTTCCGAGCCATTTGCAGGTATGTCATCAACTCTGATGTTGACTGAAAAAGTGAGAGGTTGCACGCCTCAGTTATTAGACTGTTCAACAGTTCCTCGAGAAGTAAATGGTGACTGCAGTGCGGGTATGTATATTTTTAAGCCCAGTAGGTTTATTAAAATACCGGTATGAAATCCAAAACCGTCAACCATAGGCGATAAATTCATTGAATCCTTTCCATCAATCTACTATGTACTCTCTTACAATTCACCGCTGCAATGAGCGCGCCGATTCGAGGAGAATGAGTTCAGGGGTTGCTGGCCCACCGCTTCCACGTCGGTCGGCGACACGAACAATGCACATCCTATCTAAAATATTTCCTATGCTTTTCATTCCTTATGGTCGTCGAGTTCGTTTCCACACCAGTGGGCAGCATCAGCTAAGTCGAAAAGTCCATTGGCAATTCTTGGAAAAGGAATTCTGTAAAAACATTTCTGCAGCAACTTTTTATGCAGATTGCAGATTGCAGATTTTAGTTTTTTTCTAGGGTGGCACATTTTTGACTTATTTATTTATTTTCTAAATGGAACACCCTGTATATTTTTTCACTATTAAAATGGTTAAAAAATTACCGTTTTAAAAATGTTTTACACTTTATATTTCTTCTCAGCCGTTTCGGAGATATTGCATATTTTGTCATTTATGACTGATATTGGTTAGATAGTAGGCCATGAAAAAGTAAATATGTTTTACTTTAAACAGTCTTGTTATAACTTTTGTTTTTTATTGACTGCAATGACGGGAAACAATTTTTATTAATAATTTATTAACGCAAAGAGAGGTAAAAAATAATTCCGTTTTTTGGTATTTTAAATTATTTTGTTAATCTTTCTGACAAAAATTTAACCTGGCATCATGGATCGTTGTAATCAGCATTTTATTCTGAACATGATTCCGCAAAAAAATTTAATGAGAATAATTTTTCATACATTGGCACCCATACCTTCTAATAGGAAAGCTCATGTAAATTTAGATACCTTTAAATATGGGATCCCCTATTAATTTTACAACAAAATTGTATCAGACTGTTTTGAAGTCGTTGATAAGATAAGCTTACACACTAAATTTCGATATTTTATATTAAGCAAAAACTATTTGTAAAATTGTTGCATACCTGATCCTTATTGGTATATAATGTGGCAGTGTTTCTGTGTACTATGTTTGACAGAGTGAGACATAGTACTATAATTCAAGCTTTACTGAATATGAATGTAACCGATGGCTTGGTTAACTTGATAAAATCATATTTGTCTAATCGTCAACAATACGTAGAAATAAAAGGAGTTAGGTCTAATTTGTATAGGTGTCCATCAGGAGTTCCTCAAGGATCGTACCTTGGTCCGCTCCTTTTTGTTATAGCTATAAATGGTATATGTGATGTTGTTAAGAATTCTCAAAAGTTGTTATTTGTTGATGATTTTAAATTGTTTTTAGAAATCTGTAGTGATAGTGACTGTATGACTTTGCAACAGGATTTGGATATTGTGTTTGAATGGTGTAATACAAATGGCTTTAATTTTAATTTGGAAAAATGTGTTAAAATGTCTTTTACTTTAAATAAGAACATAATCAATTTTAATTATAATATATGTGATACTGAATTGTCCCAAACTTCGTTTCAGAAAGATTTGGGAGTTTTATTTGATAGCTCTTTAAGTTTCACAGAACGTATTACCACGAGAATAACAGGATGATGGGGTTCATTGTCAGGACCACTAAGTGTTTTAGTGTTGATGTTTGTCTTAAATTATTTGACAGTTTAGTATTACCAAAATTGGAGTATGGAAGTATTGTGTGGTCTCCGCAATATGACATATGGAATAAATCTATTGAAAGAGTGCAAAGAAAATTTTTAAAGTACTTATTTTTTAAAAAGTTTGGTTTCTATCCTAATCAAGGGTACAACCATTTGGCCTTATTAGATCTTTTTCATAGATTATCATTAGAAAACAGACGGATAAAGATGTGTCTAGTTTATCTGTTTAAATTATTAAGTAATAAAATTAATTCCTCTGAATTATTAGCAAAACTTCCATTTTCCATAAAATATAGCAATACCAGACAAAAAAGAGTTTTCTATTTGGTCTTTCCAAGGATAAATACATATCAAAATTCTCCAATTTACCGCATGTGCGCCTTGTTTGATGAATATATGAGTGATTTAGATGTTGATAACACCAACCTAAATCAATTTATAAAAATTGTGGAGGAAAAACTCTACTTGTCACAAGCAATTGTCTGATATTCTGTATTTAGTTTTGTAAATATTAGTTCTATTTTATTAGTGTAGAGTAGTATAGTAGTATAATTGACTTAGTTTTGTGATATAATAGTTAGGTATATGCACATATTTTTAAGATCTATCTATATATTTTTTATGATTTGTATTGTTCCTTAGACTAGGTGGTATCTGTAAATGGCAAAACTGTAGATACTGTATATAAATAAAATAAATATATAAATAAAATAAATAAATACCTTTTAATGGGCTTATTAAAAAATAACGAAAATTAGTGTGTAAGCAAAAAGTCTAATAAAATTTTGTTGTAAAATCAATACGGGAACCAATATTTGAAGGTATCAAAAGTTACTATGTATATGATAATAATCAAAACATTTTTTTAGGAGATTGTGAGATAAGTCCAAAGATAATAAATAGACGTTTCAGTGAAGATTTACACGAAGTTGCATGTTTGTGTTTAGCTAGAGAACCATATGACAGACCGACAGCTGAGCAGTTGCTCACACATCCTATTTTCAAAACTATTAGAAAATCACTGCCATTGAGAGATTTGCTTAAGCCTGCACTACCTTTAAGTGATAAAGTAGCATTTAATAGTGGTAAGAAAAATAGCGAAAAAATCGATTTCGCGGTAATTCTACATCTACATAATAAAATAATGGTAATTTATTTTTGGACTATCCGCTAAAAGCCTAAATACTAATATATCGTGGGTGTTTGGGGGGCCTGTCCAGTTGGACCTTATAGGGATGCATACGTGCGGCACCACAACTTTCTCTGTTGCGAACCGCAAGTGGAGGAATTATACTGGATAATTCCTTAGAGCAAAAGCCATGAAAGTACCTATAAAAATCGATAAATGTCCCACAGCCTGATGGGCAACCTCGCTTAAGAATTGAAGATATGTTCTGTATTGGTTCGGTGGATTCATTTAATGGATGGCAAGTCTGCCACCATTGTAAAAGATAAAATTGAATTAAAATAAAAAATTTTAGCTTTGGTTTTAGGATATTTTGAAAAAACCTTTGACATTACATGTCAAATTTTAATTTATGTTCCAAAACACCTTGTATAAAAACACATGTATTCGTTTTTATTGAAAACTAAAATTAAGCGACTTGGCAACATTGCAGTTGCAAATTTAGAACATAATATCATTTCATAATCAAGTTTTGCTTTTTGTTGTTGCAGTTAATATTCTATTTTTTAAAGAATTTTTATGATTTATTGGGTGAATATAATAAAAAATAAGAAAATAGTTAGTCTACAACTAGTGTTAAGCGTTTAAGTGGTTGCCATCATGGATTTCGTTTAAAATTCAGCAATGAAGCAAATCGTGCGTCAGTCAGTTTTGGTTTATCTGCAGTTCAAGTCCAAATAACGAAGAACTTACGCTTTATGGCTATATATAAAGTTTCTCGAAACACTGACTATTAACCTGCTTTGTGTTATTTAGGTTGTCAGACAATGATGCCTGATCTTTTTCGTGAAATTTAATAACTAATTAGGTAATTTATGTAAATATTCTTCGTCAAATTGAATCTAGATACCCATTTTTATCAGCTGTATGACCGAATTGCAACACTGTGCTCCTTAATTTGAATTCCCAATACCTTTTATTAACAATGAAACGTAACTATGGTTACAACTATGACAAAATGTTCAGTCGTAGATGGGACGTTGATGTTTGGTTGTCAGTGTCTCGAAGTGACCAGCACAACGTTTGAATCTATACTAACTCCCGGAGATTTCCTGTCGTCCTTTCATAAAAATGTGGAAACGTCTAAAATGTTGTAGAAATTCTTTGATACAGGATGGAATAAAAGTTCTTAATGAATTCGAGCGTTTTCAGAATCTTGAAAAAACCAAAGTAAATTATTTATTGTCGACGTTTTTTCAGAATATCCTAAAACCAAATTTAAAATTTTAAACCTAAATAATAGTTAACTTTAAATTTTTTTATTTTTACTTAATTTTATCTTGACAATGGTGGCAGACCACCGAAACGTTGATTTTTAGTTTTCTAGCTACTTCTTTTACTTTTGTGGGTTTTTTGGCATGTACCCAAATAAATATCATCAATTACCCTCTCAAAGACACCCACGGTATTTTAGTATTTAGGCTTTTAGCCTTTGTGGATTGTTCGAAGAAAAAAAAAGAAAAGGAAGTCCTTTGTGTTAGTAAAGGATCATTAATAAGGCGAACAACTCTTCTGTTCAGCATTGGTTCCCATTGAATCAAGAATGCTAAGGGTTGTGGGGAACGCCATGCCTCAGATATGAGAACAATATTCCAAACGGGGTTGGATTTGGGACACATACAAAGTGTATCAATTAGAACGGGAATACTTTTTAGCTCAGAAAAGAAATCTAAGCTTTTTTGAAGCTGTCTTCCTATACCTTTATATAAATATTTTTTAACATATCAATGATTTTTAAGTCATAACCTCACAAAGTTCAATTTTTTAATGCTTGTCTTTTAAGCAAGTAAAAATATGACTCATATTTGCAGCATAGACTATGCCTTGTTCTGGTGATGGCTTAGCGTGTAAGGCGTTAAGTCGTTGAGCGCACAACGGACGTGAGGTGGGTTCGAATCCTGCTGAGGCCAAATACTTATTTATAAGTTGGTCGAAATTTTAGTGGTTAGCTCAACACCAGACGGACAAAGTGCAAAATGTATCGACGCTGAAGGCCACTTATGGACCAGGGCGCCGCAACACGCTTTGCCGTGTCTTGCGCAACCGTAGACATTCGGACCCCACTCAGTTGGTAGGTTCCGTAGTGCCCTCTGGGTGGGGACGAGGTCTTAAGTTGTCGCTCATAGGACCGTGGTTCGGAACCTACGTTAAGCTGTAGGTCCCGTCTGGCTGACATCACCCAGACGTAAAAGACAGGGCGCACAATAAGCCGAGCGGCTTCAGTGCATGGGTTATCCCGGCCCTATTCTAATCTAATCTAATGCCTTGTTCAGATACGGCTAGTAATTTGGTCGAGTAGAAAGTAATTAAGTATTCTCGTGCGTGCGGACAGTAAAATTTGGTAAAGTAGTTTAGTGTAGTAGCTGTCCACAGGCACGAGAATACTTAATTACTCGCTA
This sequence comes from Listronotus bonariensis, assembly GCA_014170235.1. NCBI lineage: Eukaryota > Metazoa > Arthropoda > Insecta > Coleoptera > Curculionidae > Listronotus > Listronotus bonariensis. The sequence continues at coordinate 99,396 of JACEGR010003358.1, forward strand.
CTTGACTAAATTACTGTCGTGTGTGGCTAGAGGGCTCTTTACCTGCGTTGAAAATTATTTTTTGTCATAATTTTTTAGCTTTGATAACTACTCAATTTTTAGTAAGTTTTTAAAAGACGCAGGGGAGGGGCAATTGCCTTCCCCCAGGAGCCCAAAAAAGACCTCTTAAAGATGGGTTGTTTGGTGGAGGTGGCGCCTAAGTGAACCTTTTATGTTTAAATACAATCTTTAATATAAAACAGTTTTTATCCGGTAAACAGATGGGTGAAGGTCGCCTCCTATTCGGATCTCGTACTATTAGGTTTCTTTTAAAAGCGTTTTACGACTTTTTCTACAATACTTCGAGATATGTAGGTGCAAAAACGTGTAGGTATCACATATCAAATTATATTATCAATGACATAAATCCCAAAGAAGGCAAGATGAAATAGTGATTAATAAAATTCCCAGAAAGTTTCATAACAGAAACACAAATTTATTATCAGGATGCCAAAGTTCTAATTAAGGCTTATTAAAAAGATAATTTTAAACGTTTCTCAGCAAACACTATTTATTTGCCGGCAATGTACATTTTTCATATTGGCATTGATGGTAAAGCATTGGCAATTGGTGGCAATATTATGCCAACATCTTATACGCATTAAAAGTTAACCCTAAATAAACACTCAATTGCCAATAAATTTTACATGCAGGCGAATTGCCGGCAAGCATACAAAAATGGCGGCATACCAACCCTGATTAAATAAAGCACGCGTTTTTGTTGCAGGCAAATAAATAGTGGCTTTTTAAACCATATTATTAACATTGGTATTTAACTACCATTAAAGCAATTTTTTTGATCTGTTTTATTTATAATGGCGGCTAAACAACATTATTTTATGTTTTTTTACGTAATTTAAAGGAAATGGCCTTTTCAGTTTTCATAACATTTTATTGTTAAAAATCATGCAAAAAAATTAGGTCAAACAAAATGTTTATAATGTATTTTGGAGCGAATAAAAATAAAATGATGGTAAAATTAGCTACGTTAATTTCGACCGAAGGTGACCGCTTTGTGCATTTGTTTTCTACGTGGTTTTCTAGCTTTTTAGTTTCTTTTTTAAAGAAAAGAGTTTTTTAATAGACATAATTAAATGTATTCATTACCTAATAAGTGTGTGTTGTGTGATTAATTGGTGATGGCTAGTCGAGAAGGCAAGATATTCAAGTAGACTGTTAGGAGCTATAAACATTTTGTTTAAAACTTTATTAAAAGTTTTAAAGACGTGTTAATTAAAAAATATTATATATATTTAATAGTTTTTTGACATACCGATAGATGGCGTAATGGACAATAAACTACTACGTTTCTGCAATAACTTCGCTTTTTATCGTCTAAACCGTACCCATTAGACAAAAATTTTTCGAGAGCGGTCTGCGGTAGGTGATCTCACTTAGCTTTGAAAGAAATATCTTCGGCTAGTTGTAAAAATCTGCATCTCCAAGTTGGACAGTGTTCCGAGAGATGGTACTTTGCATTGCAAGGAAATTGTATGCAGTAAGGAGCTTTTTCCTATTTTAATTTTCAAATAAAATATCGCATCATTTTAGCTTTTAAAAAAAGTATATGCGACAATTTTCGTCAATAAGACGTCAGCTTGCTGCTTGGGAGTATCTGCATTTGCCCACTTTCGTGTCTTTTTGTTATCTTTTTGCCAATGCCTTGCCATTAAAGAGTGTTGGCAATGCCAGTAAAGTAAATGTACAACGCCGGCAAAAAATGTTATATGGGTTACTTGTACTTTTTTAAAATCATCCAAGCACTTTTATTCTTAGGAATTAGCATCTTATTCTGAAAAACCCTTTATACTTTTTATTATACTCGTATACTCATTTAATATAAAGAAAATTAGTGGAAATAACCACAAAATAGGAAAATTAAAGTTAAAAATATTTTTTTACATTTAAAAATTTAGTATGTAATTTATTAATTTTGTCCTTATCTCTATTTTTCAGATGATGTTGAAAACCTCGACAGTCTAAACAACTTCTCAAATTTGGAAATTTATTCTTGTGAATGGGATTTTTAAAATAAAGACCGTATAAAATTTTGTTGCTTTTATTTTCAACAACGAAAAAACATAACAAAATATATTGCTAAGTACTAAAATTTGTATATCTTAACATAAAGTATAAAATAGTAATAAAGACGCAATAAAAAATATACAGCATCAGCTAAGTCAAAGGTTTACAGGAAATGCGTGAAAAAGAGACGATCACGCGTGTAAAATACCAACAGGTAGAGATTAAATAAATAATTCCGGCATATAAACAAGGTGACACACCGCGCAGTGCATCGATATGTGGAAGAATTTGGCAAAATTATTATTTTCCCAAAAACTTAAATGTATAATAACGTATGTCCTAAAAGTTTTGGCACAAAACTCATTGTCTTTAATTTTAACAAAAACAAAATAATATCAAGTTGCCTTTAAAAACAAAACTTTATTTACTTTATTTACTGTCAGTTGAGATTTATTTATTTTGAAGTTTTCGCTTTAAGATGTCGTATAAATTAGAAATATGATAAAGTATCTACAAGTTAGTTTTGCGAATACCCAAAGCTGAAATCTGTCGAATATTCCAGATTGAAAACATTTTACGCAGAACCATTTATAGAACAATAGCGGAGTGCGCACAGAGGTCAGAGAGATTGGTGAGAAGAGCAAAAACCAGATTGGAATGTCAACGAGGAGACTGGCTAGGCAATACAGATCTTCTAAGAGTACGATATCGTTGGGAGGAATGGTCTTAAATATCGAAAGAGACGTAAGTGCCCCAAATACTCTCAAGCGCAGCTTCTTCGTATACCAAGATGTTGTCGTCAACTGAGGCGGGCTCATTTTGCCAATGAAAAAATCATTATTTTAGATGACGAAAAGTATTTCACTTTGAGTAATTCTGAAATGAAGGGAAACGATGGATTTTATACGGACAACGTAGAGGAATGCCCTGACAATGTTAGATACAAACATAAAGCGAAATTTGCAAATAAAATCCTTGTCTAGTGCGCAATTTCTAACAGGGGTGTATCCCGACCTTTTGTGGGAAGAGTGAGGGGTGAAGTTTTGAATAGTCAGAGCTATATTGATAACTGCCTTTCCAAATTGCTTCAGTTTGTCCGCGAACATCATGCTAATGACGATATCATGTTTTGGCCAGACCTAGCATCATGCCATTACTCAAGAGATACCCAAAACTGGCTTCGACATCACCACATACCTTTTGTTCCCAAAAACGATAATCCTCCAAACTTGCCGCAGGCTCGCCCAATAGAGGATTTTTGGGCTGTACTGTCTAAAAAGGTTTATCATGGAAGCTGAGAAGCACAAGATGAGGAACAATTAAGACGGCGAATTTACGAGAAATTAAGAGAAATTGAACTGAATTCCGTCCAGGACCTCATGAGAGACATTCGAAGAAATTTGCGTCTGGTAGAGCAGAATGGGCCACTCCACATAATTCGATAGTATAGTTTAGTTAAGTATTGAGTTGTAATTTATGATAACTAGTTAGTGTTTAAATAAATTTTTTCATTAAAAAAAAAAACCGATAAATATTGTGTGCCAAAATTTTTAGGACATACGTTATGTGTAATAATGGCTTAATTGTATAATATTACGGTATCTGTTTTGCTTTGTTCTGCTTTACTAGCCTATACACCTTTTTACCTAGCTGAATCTGTATAATTCAAATCTCATTATAAGATGATGTCTAATGAAATACAATGTATGCCTACAGATAATTAACACAGTGGCTACGGGTTTTTCTTTATTACAGACTTGTCAAATTCTAAAAACGTTTATTAAAATATTTGTGCTATATTGATAAGATATCACCAACAAATTAATAATAAGAAGGAAGTAAATTACATTAAAGATGGGTCCACATTTAATACATTTCGAAAGCGATGCCGCCAAGTACACAAAAAATATTTAACCCGACGAGTTTCTAGTACCACGCGACGTGCCAACAGTTTTTAGTAGGACAGAGGAGAAATAAGAGAATGTTTTTTAAGTAGGTGATACGTGTTTTGTCAATGTATTTTTATTATTTATCTAAAAATATGTAATCAGGCTCTGTCCGAGGCCATGTGCATTGGAAAAGGTTTTTTTACTTTCACATTTTTTGTGTACTGTGCGGTACTGTTTTCAGAATAAAATAAATGTGGACCCATCTATACAATGCAATTTACTTGATTTTCTTGCTACTTTAACAGAAAAAAAGTAAAATAATACATATCAAATTTACAGTTTGGATTCCCAGTAATATATTTAAAGCACTCATAAAATAACAAGAATAACTTCATTTTATGTTATTACAGCGCGGCAGATTAATATTCCGGAGGATCCCTTGTACACGGTTAAGTACCTCCACCAAATATGAGCTTCGTATACAGGCCGATCATAAAAAACAAAAATATATCCATAAAAAATTGTCGAGCGCGTCACATTAAGATAGGGTAAGTTAATCACATGATAAACAATGTATTATTCACTAATCTGACAATTTGAGAGGGACGTAAAGGAAGCAGAGAGTTACAAAAAAACGTCAGATTAGCATTTTCGAACGTGGCTATTTTTTAATTTTAAAGAAAATAATTTAGGGATAACTAAAAATATATGATACGATACGACCCGAACTATTTCCACAAGCCGAAATAATAGTATTTTTTGACTTATTTAAAAGTCTATAGCCGCTTACCCCACCAATGAAAATGTATACATTAGAGACATTTTGCACCTCTTAAAATAACAGATGTTTTTGGCCCCCTTATGGTTATCGTTATTAAACGTAACGATTACGGCAGCAGTTTTAGACAGAGATTTTGCAGCCTCTTTTAATAAATATATTTTGCGTCTGCGCTTTCGACACATAACCTTATTTTTGCCTGTGGTTCACCCATTTTAAAGTTAACGAAAAATCAGTATTTACTTTTATTCTTCATAAGATATAAATTCATATTTAAATATATGCAAACACTTCTGTTGATTTCGTTTTTTAAAGTAGATGCAAAGACTACAGTATAAGCAAAACACAAAAAGTAAGGTTAGGTTTGGTAGTAGAATAAAAAGCAAGTGTGCCAGATTGTAACATCTAAATTAATTACTGATTTAGAATATTCGTAAAAGTGCATGTGCGTTTTAATTTCTTAACACTATTTGACTTTTATTACTGCTATAGATTTTTGCTAATTAGAGCCTAGGTATAAATGATATTTTAATTAATACGGCATTAAAATTTTAACCTCTTAAATAATTGATATTAAAATTTCTACAATCCGGCAACCACGCAGTTTAACAATAATGATAACGATAAGCTCTTCGGTATTCATCCGTAATTAAAGGAGCCGGTATGGTTAATAACGATAACGGACCATGTTTGCGTTACTGCGCAGTCTTAGAATAACGTTAACCACAACAGAATTGCAAAATAAGGGGAGCAAAATGTCTCTATTATATAACATTTTTTTCTACTTATCATCTAAGCTTTGCAACCCAATAGGTCTCTATGACGCTCGAGTAAATCCCCATTTAGCATCGTGGGCTCCCCTACTATTATCTAACCCTATAAAATAAAACGGCAGATCATGAATGCACTAATATACAGGGTGTTCCGAAATTAACGCACCAAATTTCAATGGCATATTCTATTAATCGAAAATAAACTCTAGTTTCCTTTATAAACAGAATAAATATGTCGAAAAACGCACTGGTCTGGATGGATTGTCAATCTTATTACCTGCACGAAACAAAAGTTAGTCTTCATGGGCGAAAAAATGTGTTTGTGCGCTTTGGTACCAGTAATCTCGGGGGGTGGACACGCGGGCACTAAACAGACTATCCGCATTATCGGATAAAATTTATCAACGTGTTGACCGTGTACGGAGAGCACGGTGTGCCGATATTGTATTCTGCCATGCTGCTTTTAAGTAGGCATGTTCTGGTTAGTTTTCATTTGATTGGTTCGAAGCGCTATAGACGGTCATGCAAAACTGTCACATTGGGGTGATCATGGTTAGTTCTGCTTAGTTAAATCTCTTTTTTTTAATTCGCTTCATTAAGAAATTAACTTGACTAGTCAAATAGCCTTTTCCTAGGCAATTAGCATTTAAAAATAACAATAAACTATTTGCCCAGGCAAAAAGCATTTGCCTAGATAGAAGACATTTGCCTAAAAAAACCATTTGCCTGCGACACATATAGTAAGAACATTTTAAAAGCGCAAATTCGGTACCCTTTGAAAATAATACAAAAAACATAAAAAAGGCCGCCTGCAATCGGACTATTTTATATAAAGGCGCCGCTATCCTTTACAGCGACGCGCCAATATACTGTGGGTTAGAAATCCATTATTTTGGCCAAAAAGCAACTTTGAAATTTTAATGGCTCATGCTGTGTATTTCAAAGTAGATACTCCAAACTACATGTACGCAAAATTATATAAGGATATGACGACTTCTATTGGGGTAATAAGAAACTTGAAAATGTATTTTAAGTAAACACAAATATACAACATTTAATCTACTTAGTTTATTATTAGCCTTATTTACTAAAAAAGTAAAAGAGTTTAAATAATATGAGCTATTGTTGTGTTTCCGATGCAGTCTCGCGAAGTCTCGCTACTTTTGTCATAAATTTTTCTACCTTTTTCTTCATGAGTTTTTGTACTTACAATTGCCTTCCTACTTTTTGCTACTTCGGAGTGTAAGGACAGATACAAGATTTTTTTATAATTTACAAGGTTTTCCATTTTAAAATTTAATATGTTTTGTCCTACACTGTATATCCTAAAAGATAAAAGCATTCTGATGAAAGATATGGATTCTACAGAATCTACCCAACAACACAGTGTTTTTTATTTATTTTATACGTTAAAAAATAAAAACAGTTGAGAAGATGTATCTCTATTACATTTTAGTTTATTTTGTACAATAAAAAATAATAATGTTAAGTGGGGTGTAAATTTATAATAACATATAAGTTTCAGGTTTCCACAAAGCATTTGTAATAATTTATAATATCTTTCCAGTAAAAAGCACCTCATTTTAAGTTAGATTGGTAAGTTTCAGAATTTTGTTCAAAAAAATTAATTTCTATCCCATAGTGCGATGACCAGCTGAATCAACCGGCATATCATAAAAGAAATATAGCAAAGGCGGCCGCGAAGCCAAGCATGCCGATTTATTTGCTTTAAACTTTTTGTGATTTTTTTTCTTATCAAAGAACACCGAATTTACATTTTTAAACTGTTCCTTCTATACATAAACTGCCATTTTTTAATAGAGGCAGT